>VXAZ01002365.1:809921-858874 GCA_013399875.1 Gymnorhina tibicen | reverse complement strand
TGGTGTGGTTTTTTTAAAAACAGGATCCTTTTAGGTAAGTGTCTACAATTTGGTTCCATTTATCTTTTCCCCATAGAATTTTTTTGACAGTATAGTAGGCCCTGATCAGTTTGGTTTTGATTTAACCCAACATACCTTCCCAAGCTATGCCACCACCTCATAATAATATGGCAAATTGCCACAATATTATGTCTCCAGGTATAGTCAGGCCATAATACAGTATTTACTGTAGCTATATAATCCTCTGTGTTCATGCAACTTCTGCAGACTAGAGATAATGAAAATTCCTCCTGATGGGTAAAACTTTCAGTTTCTTTTTAAGTTTTACCACATAAAACTTCCAGTTTCTTTTGTGACTGTGACTCTCATAAGCCTAAGTAGTAGTTTTTCACTACTACTATAATAGAGATCTACCTTTTCAAGTAAACTTCCACACCGTCTGCCCACTCCAGAACACATTGAAACTTCTCTTCATTCAGGACTTTGTGCAAAAGTTGAACAAAGAACTCAAGGAAGCGTGATTGCCCTCTGAATTTAAGCACTGCAATAAAGTAACAAATAACACAGGTGTTTATGCTGTAACACGATTCTGAATTCAGCTACAATTACAGCTGTGCATGTCTCAAAGCACTTATTTATGTCATGTTGCATACTCATAGTGACACTAAAATCAGGGATAAGCAATGGCAGTTGCTCAATGCTTCTTGTGATTGAGCATCCAGAATCACAACTTCACTCTATTTAATACACTCCTAGNAGGCTTATGAGAGTCACAGTCACAACTTCACTCTATTTAATACACTCCTAGAATTACAAACATTGTAGAGACAGAGATTTCTGTGAATTCCTCTTCCAGTAAAATAATTTAATGTGGAAATGGGGTATCTCAATTTAAAAAGAACATTCCATACAAAGAGAAACTTTGAAACCTTGGCACAATTTTTTTTTAATTTACTTTTTTCTAAGGTTATTTGAAAATAAACATTATTCAATTTAAAATATTAATATTTTATATACTTAGCACCAACACCCCAAATAATTGGTTGCATTCACTTCTAAATGTGTTTATATTGAGAACTTTTTATAAGCTATGTTTCACTTTATTTTGTATATTTGAGTACCAAATGAAGACAATATTTCCAAGAGCTTATTCAAAGCAAAAATGAGATTGCTTTACTGGCAACTTTCTGAAGTAAAGAAGCCTTTACAATTAATACAAACACCAATTATCCCTACCTTCTCGATAAGCACGCTCGGATGTCCAACATGAAATTACAGGGTAGAGGAACAAAGGAGATTCCTGTCCTGTAAGCTGTGTTCCAGGACCTACATCAATAACCAAATGAAATCCATTATGAAAAGCAGTGAGAATATGCAATAGAAACTCCACCTGGAACTGGAACTGACAATTTAAAAAATCCTTCTCTAGCACAGAGTTTGCTTTTAAATCTCTCACTGTCATCCAGAGAGAAATTCAAATGCTTGCTCTTTTCTTCTAATGTAAGTAGCTGTACAACTCAAAAAAGAGTTTACAGATGTGACTGATGAACTTCCAGCTACTAAACTAATAACGAGGACATCTGGAGTTCATCAGAGGTCTAACAAAGATCCATGCAAATCGTATGTGGAGGAGAATGTGCAGAAAGGACATGTCAAAAAATGTATTTAAGGCTATACAGCAAGAACTGATCACATGATACTGCTGTTGACTAATGCTTGCATTCATATTCTGTATATGGATAATGTAAGTAGGTAGAGGATTTTTTTTTTCTTACCCTCAATGTTTAAATAAATATATGTATAGAAATGCAT
Organism: Gymnorhina tibicen; assembly: GCA_013399875.1. Classification (NCBI taxonomy): domain Eukaryota; kingdom Metazoa; phylum Chordata; class Aves; order Passeriformes; family Artamidae; genus Gymnorhina; species Gymnorhina tibicen. Next base: position 857,062 of record VXAZ01002365.1, on the reverse strand, counting down.
TTATATTCTATAAATAATATATTTTACATAGATATAGGTGTAAATAATATATAGAATACACAGATATAAACAGACTACAGAATACATAGGACAATAACTTGGATTCAAGTGTCTAGCAGTTAAACAAAAGTGCATTACCAGCTGACGAGCACCAAAACAATGTCACACGTGCTACTTGTTATTTTTCCTTAATAAAGAAACACAACCTACAAATTTTGTGCTTAGACAAGTCCTGTGGTTGAAAAACATCAATGCAGCAAATCCCTGAAAAAAGCGAGGTTAAAAATGCACTCTGGAACCAATTGTAATAGTGGATCAATAGCTACAACCTCCAGTGAGAGCAGTCAGTTTAGGTCTGTTGAATGTAAATAATGCCCAATTAAATAGACGGCAAGAAAAGAAGACCTTTTCAATTCTTCTTTTAAGGACACCCTTTCTTTGTGCTCTCTCCCTTTTGACAAGTTCAAAAATACATTGCCCCAAACAAGCATCTTCACAAAGAAAAATATGTCCCAAAATTTTTTAAATGGGAAAAGATTTAAAATTTCAAAATTTAAACTCTACTGTGTGTTAAATACTTTTTCTCTTATTTGAAAGAAGCAGATTCAGCTCTTTTCCATTTTTCTTGTAGACTATCATCAATGGAATGCTAAGTGTTGATCCAATTATAAGGATTTCCTATGACAAGGTTTTTTCCAAAACATTTTTAACAGCATGCCCTAGAGGTGTGCACATTGCCCTAAACCATTCACACATATTCTTAAGGACAGCTGCAAGCTTTGCATGGGCTCACCAAAAGGTTTCTTCTCAATTTGTATCCTGAAACTTATTGACAAATAGGCTATTTCAACAACAAGGCAGACTTCAACAACCAATTGTTTGCCAGCTACCGAAAATGTGGGGTTTTTCTAACTAATCAATCCATTAATTTAACTTTTTATTAAGTAATCAATGCTATTTTCAATTAACTTACAGAATTCTTTCATTATGTAACTTTTTCTGCAGGAATGTAGGCATCAATGTGAGCAAAAATGAAGGATTAATGCACAGACTAATGGATTTTTTCCATCACCCCTTATCCTGTTTTTTACAAGAATGCTTTCTCTTCTGAACAAATGCATATACAGAGATGATGGATGATAACTAGAACGTGAGTGGTGTGGTCTTGCAGCAAAGGCCAGTTGCATACTGGGCTATACTAGAAACAGCACGGCCAGCAGGTCAGGGGACATGACTATTCCCCTCTATTCAGCACTCGTGAGACCACATCTAGATTACTGTGTTTGGGTTTGGACACTGTAGTACAAGACACTGACATAGTGCAGTAAGTCAGGTGAAGGCCAGCCAAGATGATAAGGAGCTATAGTGCATGACAAAGCAAGAAGAGGCTGAGGGAACTGTGTTTATTCAGTCTTGGGAAGAGAAGGCTAAGAGGAATCTACACCAATCTAATAGGAGGAATACGGAATGTGGAGACAGACTGTCCTCACTGATAGCACAACAGGCAATAGAAACAAGCTGGCAATCAGAAAATTCCAAACATTTATCAAGAAAAGCTCTCTAACTAAGGGTGGTCAGCTATTGGAACAGGTTGCCCATAAAAGTTGCAAAGTCTCTTTCTTCAGAAAGATTCAAAACTTGACTGGACAAGTCTCTAATTGTACCTGTTTTGAGAAGGGGGTTGGAATAAATACCTTCCAGAAATGCCTTCCAAATTATACTGTTCTATAATTCTATCCAGGCTCCAAGGAGTACAAGATGCCATGTAAATATAATGGGAAAAATTCAGTAGTGTCTCTGAGTTTAAGTTCTAACCAAATTTTCTTTATAATTCTTACTTTTTAATTCAACTAACTGTGGCAGAATTATTAGCCAGAAATTCTTGTGCTTGATGCAGACTCAAAGATATTTTAAATTTCATATGTTCATTCCTGAGTTAAAAGGTAGTTAAATACTAGTATGCATGCAATTCCTTCACAAACAGGACAATTTCTCTTAACTTTCTTCAGGGAGAGTTTTCTCCACTAAAATTTCGTGCAGTGGTCATTACTACTAGCATTGGCAGGGTATTAAGACAAGCTATAAATGGACAATGGTCTTTGCCACTGCATTTTCTGATTTAAGAAGATAAAGCAAGCCTAAAAAACATGGAATCCAATTTACACAGATTGGGAGAACATACATATTTGCAGAATTGTACACAAATGGATATTCCTCTGAAAGAAGAAATGAGCATTCCAGTGGAAATTACAAAAAATATGAATACACACATCACTACCAGGTGATCACTACCAAGATCATTATTGCTTTGGTTGATTCATCACGGAAGATATAAGAAATAAAAGTACTTCTTCAGTAAATGTTTTTTAGAAATGAACCATAGAAAACTCCATAGAAAATGGTAAGAATTGTTTGAACAGTACACCTACCCGGTTCTGTCAGTTTGAGGAGACTTGTTTCAAGAGTACTCAGATTTTCTGTTGCTTTTGCCACTGCAGCTAAATGGGATGCCATTGAGGAACGGTTCTGAAATATCAAATACTTTGTTATGAAAGCTCACCTTTAACTTAACTAAAACCAGCTTGTCAATATTGGAATTCAGTTTAGATCTCAAGTCTTCTAAATCTATATCTTATAATTTCATCAATATTGTATTATTTTTATTTTCTGATGAAATAAAAACTGTGTTCCAAATTTTTTTAGCACAGCATATTTTGTCAAGTGTGGGGATTCCCCATCTCTGGAGGTGTTCAAGACCAGGCTGGATAGGGTGCTGAGCAACCTGGTCTAGTGGAAGATGTCCCTGCCCAAGGCTGGGGGTTGGAGCTAGATGATCTTTAAAGTCCCTTCCAACCTAAACTACTCTCTGACTCTAGAACAAAAAAAATTAATAAATCTAGTCTTCAAAATAATAGAATACAGAATTTAGAGCAAAGAAAAAGTAAAAACCAGAAGAACTACTTTTACCTCCTTGCCAGTGTGTGTTTCTTTAGTTTTCACATCTCGTGACAGGCCAAGTGAAACTGTTGGTGAGATCAACAATTTTTTCCCATAGTTAATGATAATTACTGCAAGTTCATACTCTTTCCATGAATGTAGTACCTATTAAAGAATCATCTGTTATATATTTTTTGGTTTACATAATACGTAATATTCCATTACTGTCTACTTATAATTGTCAAAATGCATGAATATTATAAATAGAAATCAATTACTCAACATGCAAGTTTCTTTTAATAAAAAACACCAGGACTGTAGACACGTAAAATAATTGGAATTGCAGATACGTTATCTGTGTCTTCTGCTTCTGCTTAGCCTGTCCCTCAGAGAATAGAAAGATTTACCCAGAAGTATCTATTGCTGTGATTGACACTCTCCCTGTTCTCAGGCAGTATTGCCATCAAAGAACATAAAGGGTAACTAAATGATCCTCATTTACCTCTCTGGTATCAAGTGCACATTTTAGAATCCCAACTGTATCAGTGAAAGGAGTGGTGAAATTTATTTTTAAATTATGAAATTTATAAATTAGCAGTGTAGCGAATGTTTCTGCATGGCTTTATCTTCTTTAGATAGAGCTCTAAAGGCCCAAGTGCTTCTACTATGTGCAAGCTAACTTCACATTAGGATCTTTCCCTTTGTGATTCTAAATTTATAGATCACCTTAGGATAAATACAGTACATGACCTGACAGTAAGTCAAAAGAAAACCATATATCATGCTTTAATGAGAAGCATTTGCAATTCACTCATTCTCTTTACTATTCTGTATGCCACCCTGTTGAAATGCTATCTCTAAGGGAAAAAAAACAGTAATGTAAGTGGTAGTCATTTAGCTGAGGAATCCAACAACAAACAAATACTTAATCAAGGTTTCAAGGTTTCTAATAGGTTTTATTGGCCCTGACAGCATTCAGCTGGGGCCTATGCATGCGGGGCCAGGAGCTCCTTCTCAGCTCAAGTCTAAGCCTACACTCCCTGCTTGTTCCTACATGGCAGGAATGCTGGTCTCCAGCTTGGTCCAAGCCATGCCTGCGTGTGGCAATGGATTCACTAGACTGGGCACCTGGCCCATGGACCAACTTCTGATCTCGACTTCAGACTGTTCCCATCACGATGGACCAGCCTGCTGGGCTCTGTCTGACCCTAGCCACCTCACCAGACCTTATCCTGACCTGTGGACTGACTTCCCAGCTTCAAATCTGACCTGCCTCATCACCACAAACTTACCTGATAATCTGGCTGAACCTCACTGCCAGGTGTTGCTCTTCCAGCCATGGCATTGCCCTTGACTCCTGGCCTCATAGCCATGCTGGCCTTGCAGAGCACTTTTACGGTTATATTTTTATTTTAGGGTTATATTTTTTATTTTAGGGTTATATATTTTATTTTAGGGTTATATTTTTAGGTATACTGATCTGCTCTTGTGAGGTGAGCATGGAGATTGAGAGCTCCTATAGAGACGAAGCTGAGGAATCACCAACACGGGGGAATCCCTGCAATCATTAGCCTCAGCTCAGCTTCAGTATGAGCTCTTAGTTGAGGTGTACTCAAAGCTAGAGGAAAGCTGACTTTTTCAGTATCACACATTTATGATAGTGAGTAATTTAAGTGCAGCATGTCTCTAAACCCGAGGAAAAAAATCCACTACCATGTTTCTCCTTATCTCACTAAATAGATTATCTGAATCATAAATGTCATCTACAGATATATATTATGGTTGAAAGTCAAGGTGTTTTATTTCTGCCAGCATGCAAGACTAAACAGTATAAAGTCTCTTGTATCTAATTAGAAACAAAAACAGATATGTTAATCTGATTAAAACTACAAATATGGCTTATTTGCAATAAATAAACTTTTAAACTCATATATTATGTGTACGTCTTATTGAAAATAGTACTACCTTAAATGTAAAAATAAACACAGCAATATAAAATATGGATCTAATGACATGGACTAATAGTTACAGACCACTTTCTGAATAAATAAATATTAATAAGTCAAAATGTCATTGTTATATAAAATGCACTGATTCAAACACACTAATTTGTATGCCTTTACTATTTAAGATTGCTGGTTCTCTAAGATATCATTCTGAAGGCCAGCTTACTAAATCTCTTTTTTTTTCTCTAAATGACAAGAACTATATCTCAAATTAAGCTGTAAGCACAACAATACACACCATACCTTTGCTGTATGATATGAAATACAAGCTATCATATGCTGAATACTCTCATAACATCCTTCCTGTCTCCTTTGCAAAGTAGCACTTGGAATTTCTTGGAGGACAGCCAAGCATTTAATGAGGATCTGTAAATACAAGGGTTAAAACAAAGTTTGGAGTCTGGAGCATACTTACAAGCTTGTACTTCTGAACAGCCTATTGTATTTGATGGTGAACTTCAAAAATACTTTGAAATCTAATGAATAGGATGAAACTTTAGCTCTACAAATGCCAGTAATAAAATTTCCATTTAATTTAACAGTTTCAAGATTTCAGCCACAGCCCTTTGGAATAAATGACATGTTCCCATAAAATCCCAGATATTAAATTATAGATACATGATGGATATTTTTGCTGACTTAATTAACATGAAATCCAAGAATGTTTAATTCAGTAAGATTATATAATCTTACTGGAGGACTGATAAAAATATATTGAGATGGTCAGAATTTCAAATGAAAGAAAAATATTTCCAGTATGCTGTAAAAATAAAAGTCTTCTTTTCCCCATTTTGTCTATCAGACATGAAAAGAACATGTGGCTAAATTATTTTTCACTTTAATTAAGAAATCTGAAACAGGAGCCATTTCCAGTGGCTAGTTGTCCCTGTAGTAGGTCACCACAGCCAACGTCTCAAGCAAGAAGCTATCCCTGTATTCAAATAGATGATTTTTTTTTTTAGTCTGCGCCTCACCTGCAGTGCAGTCACCTCCTTTTCTCACAGAGTGAATACACTCTTACTGCTGCTACTTAAAAAGGCTACCTAATTACAGGGGGAAAATTTGCATGTTTCTACTGTATCCTTGCTGAATCTAAAAAACAGGTCTGCTGCTTCACAAATGGCAGGGAAAGATTCAGATATTCTGTTTTCAAAGAGAAGGTGCTTGCTTCTGGAAAGGAGTACATGCCTGAAAAGTAAAGACTGCACTAACAAAACACTGAATAGCTTTATTCTCTTTAAGCAGAAAACAAAACTGGATATGAAGCAAACATTCCAAATTTAAAAAAAAAACCAAAACCACAAAAACACAGGCAAATGGTGCTTTTCTTTCCTCAAAACTGCCATCCGCAAATAACATTCACATAGAAGTTGTATTATAGATTCTGCTACAGTTTAGAATACCAACAATCACCCTGAAGAAACAATCGATACGGCAGTTACTTCACCATATCTGAGAGGAGAATGTGTGCAGCTTACACTGAACATATATGCATTGGGGACACATAAAACTATAAAAGGTTTTCTTTCATCAGCTATTAAGAAGTCGAAGCCTAGATATTTAGCTGTCCAACTGTACTGTCTATCATAAGTTTAATTTGAATCACCATAACTGCAGGACTTGACAGCTGCTTTGTCTTAAAACGCTCTCACCTGAACTACTGGCACTATAAAAATCTTGTGATAAATCAGTGGGGCAAGGAGGCCATAACATTGTACAACAGACTGCAGGGTGTAACTTGCATCGTTCAACCAGTTGCTAAGTTCAATTGCCACAGCCATTCTTTCACATTCTGCTAATCTAGCAACCTGTAAAAGAAAAACACATTTTGATTGAAATATGCACTCTGTTGTTTCAAATCATTTGAGAGTGGAAAAAGACAAATGTTATTGCAGTTTAAAAAGCAGGATAAGCAGCAAGTAAGATAAAAGCTTAAAAATGAATTTACATTGACACCTGTTAGAAGTATATTAAAAACCACATTATTCCTGATTCTAAAGGAAACAATTTCCCTTGATCTAATTGTGCCCTGTGAGTTTGCCCATAAAATTTACAAATTGAGTCTGATTAATAACCTCAAACTATGTGGAGTGGAAATTTCACATGCTAGCCTCTCAGAGTAGGTAAGGGAAGGATAATTCCTTCCTTTCCCTTCAAGTTATCTGCTGCAGTCCTGGCAAGTGCAAGTTGATCCAGTAAAGCCACTGAGTAATCAACTGCTCACATTTTTTACAAGTACTTCAGCAAAGAAAGGAATAGAAAAGGCATGCAATAATACCAGAGGCAAAGCTTGACTATACAAATAAAAAAGAAAGGGGCTTTTTTGTCATTAACATGCCATTATACTACAAAGAAGTCTGAAATAAAGTATTAGTATATTAAAAACATGAAACCCTGTTAGAATTCAAATCTTAATTAAAGTATATGTATTTAATAGCATAAATGTTTAAAATTAAAAATTCGAGGTACATCTTAGTAGGACAAAAATAACAATTATTATACTTCTTTCTTAAATTATAGTCTACCACCACTGAAGTTAAGAAAAATCCTTCCTCAGCAGGAATCAGTGGGCTTTGGATTAGGCAGTAACTGATTCAGGAACCACCATTCCAGCAGGATGTAAACAATCAACAGCTTCTGAAATACTTCAGAAAGAAAGACTATGTAACCCACAGAAAGTGGAGAACTCTGTAAATAGGATTAGTTGATTGCAACATGTATCTTGCAATGATGAAATAAAGCTGATGAAAAAGTAAAATCAAATCCAGTATATTATTTTAAACCACACATACTTGCTCCTTATAAAATATCTCATTGGAACAGATGGAATCACAGAAGAGTGCTCCTTCCATGACATTAATGTCAGAGACAGCAAATATATTCCTCAAAAAGAGGTGCAAGATAATAGGAGAAGTCTGATATACAGCTTCAAAACGTAACCTACAAAATACAAAAGCAAAAGAACGGTAAAAGCATATTAATTATTATTCAGATCTTGCATGCCTGAAACTGCATTATAATAAAATGAAGTCTTTATTTTTAAAATTATGGACAAAAAGGATTACTATAGCTTCTTCTGGAAATAAGATTTATATATAAAACTGAAAAAATTGTTTTAAATTTCCAAATTAAAAACTTAATAAATAAAAGTAAGCCTTCTTTTGAAATTGCTGTCCACATCCTACTAATCTCAGAAAATTTTTCTTGTTTGTATCATCTAATCCACTGAAACTAATTTTGAACTGTCTTTGAAAACTTCAGATGCTACAGCTTATTTATTTTCACTGCCTCCTTTACACATTGTTCTTCTGTATTCTGACAATGATACACAGTTGTGAAGTCCATTACTAAGTATTACTAACAGACTCCTTTTCAACACTTATGTCTTGTATTACAAGTCTCAAAAGAATCTTTCTTTTGCCTGCTTTTCTGTCAAGATTTTTTTTGGTTGTTTTTTTTTCCTCCCTGGGGACAGAGGGGCATTTTTACTTGCTGTATTTTTAAAATATTTTTGTTACAGGAAAAGTCCTATGATTTTGAAGTACAAGAAATAAATTCCTTCTTCTCCTTGATTGTATTTCCTGAAAGACACTGAAACTCGAGAAGGAGATCAAATAGACACATTCACACACTTGACATTACCAAGATACCACCACCAGGGCTTCTGGCTGGAAACACAGGTTTTCTTTCCTTCAGGCTCCCTCTGCTGTCCCTTTAGCGAGTACAATTTCTTACCTACTAGTCAGTAAAACTCAAACTGCCTGATACCGCAGCTGTGAGAATCTTCCATGTCAATTATTAAAAAAAAAGAAGCTTGGCCATAACTGTCAGAAAAGCAAAATCCCAAAACTGCTTTGCACAGTTACTTAAAATTTTGTCTTCAACCGATTTATCTGAAAATAGACTCATTACAATGTTATCTCTAGAGCTGAATGTGTACAAAAAAGAATTGAAAAAACAAATGCAAAAAGCAGCACAATGACTACTCCTGCTTTGTTGCCTAGGGCAGGGATACTCATGAAAGTGGATGTGTAGTGATCATCTGCTGGCATCAGTGCAGTTCACAGGTTGTGTGTAAATCCCAAGTGCTGCTACGGCTATGGCATGTAGCAACAAGACTCTTGGAGCATTTGTATGCCTAGTATCAGATATGTGGTGGCACTTGAAGGGCAGACAGTGAAGTTGATGATTTGTATTCAGTTATACTGGATGTTAATTCATTATCAAATCATAAATCATAGCTGACTTACATTTAAAACTAGTTTTCTTACAATATTTCATAAAAATTTCTTTTATCTGGGAATAAACTAAGTTTTGATGTATTTCCGAATCTGGATCTATTGAATTTCAGTAAATGTAACCACAAAATTTCTAGCTGGGCTATGAAAAACTTATATAACATTATGGTTGAAAATTTGAATTTTTTTCCTAAAAGAATTAATTTTAAAAAACTCTAAAGCCCTTTAGCATATGCAAAGATTATTGGCACATTATATAGCCACCCCAAAACAAAATTAGCTAGCATTTACCTATTTTGGTTGGTGTTCTTGACAAAATTTTCACAGTTTCTGAGACTTATTGCTCCCTTAATTGGAAAGTCAAGAACCCATATTATACATTTTGCATATGAAAATGCATCACACAAAACTAGTACCCACTTTAGAAACGTTTCCCGATTATCTTAAGAAAGCAGGCATTATAAAGAATTAGGTGTGTACATGTTAGCAGTTCCATAAATAACAAAAATCCTCTGCTAATTATAAACCACTATATTTTTATAACACATTTCACAACATTTTTTTTAGAATGTTTTTCATATCACAATCCTGAACAAAATTCCACAACTTGGAACTCTTCTAAATAAAATGTACACATCTGTAATTAGAAAAGAGTTACAGATAATTAATTAACTATTATTTTAATTTTGTTTCACCAATTACCTTTTTTCAGATATAGTCAAATTACTACTTGCAGAAATAACAGCTTCGTTGGGAGGCAGTGGAGAAGAATTTGAAACAAAGTAATCCCACACTGGTGAAAATGCTGCTCTGGTCAATCTAAAGTTGCCAGTCTGATAGGCTGCCTACAAAACAAACAAACAGCGAGTTGACACGTCCATCAAATAACCAAGCCAGATATAATTATAGGATAAAGAAGGTTTCAAAACTCCCCACAACATGTAAATTTACAATTTCTCTAAGAATATTCTGACTTATTTGAATAAAATACGTGTGGCAACAATCGGATTCTACTAATATTAGTGTGGTTCAGATTTAGCACCAGAGAAAGCAGAAGAGTTCCCTGACTGTTGACCAGTGCTCTAACAGCCCTGTGTGGAATGCTTTACAGGCATTGTGCTGCAGTTTTTGAAGGCATATAAATTCCTCTGGGTTCATTTTACTTTTGCTAATACTGCAGAATGCCCTCCTGCTCTGAATAATGGGATGTAAATAATGGGAAGCCAAATAAGTAGGCATAAATTCATGTGGATACATCTTACACTGGAATATTTTAGGAAAGTTTCTAACTGTTCCCCATGATCTATCTATAGGGCTAGACAATTTCACTTTTCTCTGTGTCTCAATCTCTTTTTAAATATCCTTTAGTAAGAACACAGAAAATTATGATGAAGATCTGACAACCTTTGTGGTCTTTCACAAGATATTAGAAAACTAATTTCAATATGAAAATGGTTGGCTTTGATATCTTTTAATTTCAATAACATTTTTAATTCCATAATGACTAGTAAGATGATTTCTAGTACTTGGTCTCAATCACAAAAATAAAAAAAATAAACCCAATTATAAAAAAAGAAGAAAGAAGTTAAAAGCAGACTGAAAAACAGAGATGGGTAAGAAAACTAGTTGAGACAGTCCTTTTCACTAAACCTGACATTTCCAATAATTTTGAATTAAGAATCAATTTACTTAGATACACTATTTTTTATGTTAAAATTGTGATTTGTGCTTATCAAGCTTTTGACAAGAAGGTCTCAAGTTGTTCCCAGATGCAGCTTTAGAATAACCACTGAAAACAAGTAATTACAACCAAATTAAAGTAGGTGTTCATTATCAAACTCTAACCCTACCTGAGTTAGATATGCTCGAACAGTAGTAGCAGAAAGGGGTGGATAAGCAAGGATTGGCTTAGTCATTTGCCCAACAGCATCACCAATAAGTTTTCCATCTGAAGAATATGCTGCGACAGCAAATACGTATTTCTCATTGGCATCTAAGCCTTGTACTTCCAAGAGGATTTTCCCATCTGCTGGTATCTACCAATAAAAGTATTTTTCTAGTTAAACTCACTGTACATATCAAAAAACAAATCTCAAATTCTAAACTTTTATTGTTAAACAAACTATTTAATGGTCTTGGATACAATCAAAGTACAGTCTAGGTTAACAGCGTGTCATGTGCTAGATTCTTGTATTAAATTCTTGAAAACTATGAGAAAACAGTGAAATGATAGGTGAAAAAAAGCATCAGTTTTCTCTGGAATGCTGATGCATATACAGGGCACATAACCTAAGAGAACTGTTAAGTACCAGGACCTGACATTTTTCTAGGATACTTGTGTCCATTTGAACACTCACACAGTGATTGTGCGTGCTTGCAGTCATTGAGCTGATACATTCTGGCCCTGAGCTGTGTTTCCAGAGAAAGACCATACTGCTCTCCTTTATACATGGCACCTTCCTGTAGCAGATATGGGCAGAGATATCTCTGGTCCTTTCAGCACCATTAACAGCACTTCCGAGTTTGTGAAGCAAACAACGTATTTTCAAGATCTTCATTTTTCCTTCAAGTACTTGTGTACGTACACTTTAACATCATGGCTCACTCCTAAGAGGATTTTCCACCTTCCTCTCTGTAACCAAGACAACTTACACAAGGAAGATTTGAAGACTTCAAGGGTTTTGAAAAAAGACACAAGTGCCAGTGATGGAAGGATAACAGGAGAATTGAGATCATAACACAGCATCAACACAATGCTCTTATTCAAACATAGTCTGGCCTTCACAAGGAGACCTCTGAACAACAGAAATGCCTTCAGATTCTGGGGCTGAATCCTGAACCAGCAGACCAGAAATAAGTGTACAACAGTCTGCAACATCCCTTTATGGTAAGCTGATAGATCGTTTGATCCCCAAGAACCCTAAACTTTTTTCTTGGAGTCAGCAGATAGAGAATTTGTCTGCAGATCAGCATTTTGCAAAAGCAGATCCTAAAGCAAAGAGCAGTTCCATATGGTTAACCTCAGGTCTGTGTGTCTCCAGTACCTGTCAGAGCTAAGATGGTCCATGGCTTGGATGAACTGCAGCAAATACAGAGAAAAAAACAGCTGGCAGTGGGGTGAAAGTCACCTGTCAAACACTTAATTCACCTAGTACAGGATGGTATATTGAAACTAACTCACTGAATATCACAGGAAGCTTGATTTTCGGGATTTGATGACCAGAGTACCAATAATAACATCAAAGCCTCTACTGCCAGTACCTACACACACCTTCTCTTTTCATACGCTTTCCTTTAAGGGAAGGAGCCAGGGGAACATGTGCAAAGGGGAAGAGTCCCTCTCCATCACCAAAGACAAGCCTATCAATGTTAGTATAGAGCTTGCTTACAAAGCCAGGAAAGCTTGAAACATCAGGCAAAAGGGGTTGAGGTCATTCTTCTGTCACAAAGCACAACAGAGGCCTGCCCTGCAAAGAACAGAACTCTTCATGCAGATTTCCAGATATAAAAATGATCACTGAGTTGACTACTGGTGTTAGACTACAGAAAAGTCTGCTGAAGAGGACATGCTGAAGCTTTTTTGCTCCTTTCTTAAATCACAAAATGCCCAGTATTTGGACTGTTCATTGTTGTCATTCAGGAGGACAATGCAATAGCAGGCATAAGTGAATGAAAACCAGAACTTTCTCACTCTGTGCAGAAACATTAGAATATCGTCGAAAGGAAAAAAACCTACCTAAAAATGCAAAACCAAACCAAACCAATCAACCAAACAAAAAAAATTTTAAAAATTAAACTTCAAATTGTAATGAATAAATAATGTAAGAGTACCAACACAGTCAACATAATCAGTCATAAGTAATTAAAGATGTGTGAGATGATTCACCATACCACATGTTCACAACATGAAAGGGAAAGAGCATGAACCCAGAAATAAGCCATGTCTGAATGTGAAGGTTATTTAAAGAGTTATATTATCATGCTGCCAGAATTAAGTAAGGCAATGTCTTGTTTAAAAGAAATAGCTGATAGAAGTTACACAATTAAGAAGCATAATGAATTTTTATCTGTTTATAATTCCTCTTTTTTTGAATTCCTGGAAGGAGTAGTATCTGGAGTACACTAAAAATACTTCATATACTTTCTTTTACTTTTGCATTTCTTAGATATCACTCAAAAAAACATAACAAGAGACAGATCTGTTTAGCTCGAAGCTTTTTAGTAATTTAATTTATTATTCAAAAAGATTCCTAGAAGTTTTCTGGTGTGAAGATAGAAGAGTTTGTCAAAGGCTTAGTCAGCTACCTAATTTCAAAAAATATGTCAGATAGAAAGATTTAGAGAGCTGGGTTTTTTTAGAGGAAGAGAGAATTACCTAAACAAGTTTTACCTCCATCTTACCTGTTCTCCTGAATTTTGAAGTTTATTGCTATTTAACCTTACTTTTGTATTACTTCCTCCTGCTACAGAGCCCAAAATACAGTACCATGAAACCTTTGAAGAAAATGAGAACAAAATTAGTTGATGCACAGTATTATTTCCAAGTTTTGCCTAATGTAGAATGTAAAAATTTTGTGAAAACAGTCTCTGCAAAAAAACTCAGCTTAGTTAATAAAAGTATAGTCTAAGTGCACTAAAAACATCAATTAATTTATTTAGCTGGAGAACTAGATATACTACAGTGGCAATAAAAACAGATGACTCTCCATTATCCTAACCCTAATTTGAGTTACCCTATTCCTCAAAGTTATCCCAAAGCATGAACTATAGGTCATAGATTTAAAGTCACCTAGATCCATTATTTGATCCTTGCAATAGTATTCTTCTAAAGTTGGCCTTGGTTTCTGATTCAGCAAACTACTTGAGGACAGATCCTTAAAGTCAGGCTAAAGAAATGCAGGTATGACATCCCTTCCCTCTGTTGTGTCAACTGCAGAGCTCAGCTTCCTGTCATCAGCCCTGCTGAGGGAGGCTGCACCCGATCTCACTGTCTGGGTCATCGATGTAGGTACTGAAGAGCACCAGTCCCAGGACTGAGCGCTGAGGGACCCCACTCATCACCATCCACTACCTGGACATGGAGCCATGGACCACAACTCTGGCTGTGTCCATCCAGCCAATTCCTTATCCACAGAATCGCCCATCCATCAAATCCATGGTCTCTCCAGTCTGGAGATCAGGATGTCATGCAGGACCATACCAAAGGCTTTTAAAAAGTCTAAATGAGGACATTTGTTGGTGTTCCCCTGTTTTTCACAAGGTGTTACTGAAACTGAGGAGATTATTTCCAGCAAATAAGCCTTAAGATCTAAAAATTTCAGAGGCATTTTGACTCCTAGTACAAGAACTATGTATGTCAAATTAAATCCTAGGCATAAATTTATCCTAAGAAACTAACTAAATCCTAAATATTCAGTTAATAACATCTACATCAAAAAAATATCCTTCCTGTCTGCTCAGCAGCTATGTATAACTTCAGAAAAAAATTTCTTCTAGACTGGGCTCAAATTATAAGAATAATAATCACATTTCGCCATCTAGCGGCCCAACATGCTGCAGTCACTCTCCTGTATCAAACAAAATGAAGTTTGAACACTTACTGAAACAAAACTACTAAATTTTAAAGATCTTTTTTATTTTATTTTATATTCAGAAAGGATAAAAAGAATAAACTTTTCACTACCTAATCCATTTGAAATTCACGAATAAAACGGCAATAAAACTGCAGGTTATGAAACAACTGTTCACAGAAACATTCTCAGCACTGTTAATAAGATTTGAGTTTCTACTGTGTTTATACACATGATTATTTTGAAGAAGCTTGCAAAATACAAAACTTTCTCTCTCAAGAAAGCTGCAGCTAGTGTATTTTTCATACTTCACCCTATTTGTATACTTTCTGGACAAGGGAAAGAGAATGAGGTAATTTGGAACCGTCAGAATGGATTTACCAAGGGCAAATCAGGGCTGACCACCATGACTGGCCTCTGTGATAAAACTACTTGATTAGCAGAGGAAGGGAGAGGAGCAGATGCCATTTACTTTTCACAGTAGTGCATGGTAGGAGGAGGACAAACCATAGACCTAAATTGAAGCAAGGGAGATTCTAGCTGTACATAAGAAAAAAAGTTTTCCTATGATGATGCTGCCCTGTTGGAACACAGTTTGCAGAGAAGCTGTCTCCATTCTTGGAAGTTTTCAGAACTGACTGCATAAAGCTCTGAGCAAACTTGTCTAGTCTCACAGCCAAGCCTACTTTGAGCAGAAGGTTGGACAAGAGACCTCTCCTAATATCCCCTATGATCCACACAGTTCTGTGACTCTACATGTTCAACAGAAAGTGGATTATTTCCACCTGAACTATGTCACCTCAACATTTCATTAACAGACACTTCAGTGTGGTACTTTCTTGCATCACATGATGCAACAGTCTTGCATCTCTTCAGTATGTCAACCCCTAAGAGAGAAAATAATCTTTTGATAAGTGAAATAAATAAGCATTAGACAACAGAAGCACCAAGGAAAATGATGCATGAGATTAAGAAAGTTTCATGCAAATGTGAAGATCAAAACAGTGAGTCACAGAGGAAAACTGAGTCACAGAGGAAAAAAAGGGATACTCAATTAAGTCAGAATAACATAATCTTCTCAGGGACAGAGAAAAATGCGTTGTAACAACTTTTTCTCTTGTGTATTGTTTAGTTATTTCTTATGCAGTCATCATGAAAAACATTACCTGAATATCTGAATCAAACGGGGCTGGTTTAAATGTCATAGAGCAATGTGATCTAGAAAGTAGCAGAGGAGGAGGAGGAGTCCTGCTTTTTTTCTTGCTGCTCATAGCTTCTTTGAGACTGCGATACAATGCACTTTGTTCAGCTTCAACTTGCTCAATTAAAGTTAGTGCTTCCTATGATTGAAATTAAAACAAAAGGGAAAAATATTAAAATATAACAATCAGACAGATGCAAAATTTATAAATTATAATAAATTATAAATTTTCAAATTGTCATAGAAAATTTCACTGCTACGTAGAAAACCTTCAGTAGCTTTTCATATTATCCTACATCCTAAATTAGGATGAACAGTACTTTGTGTAAACTCACATATGCAGATTAATTTTACAATTAGAGACTGCAGGGTTGCCTATGAAAGAGGCATACTCAATTTTGGAAGAACCTATGGGAGAAAAGAGAGTGATCACAAATAATGTTGATAAGCAATTAGTGACAGCCTGTGATTAACTCCAACAAGAAATAAAAAAGGTATCAACTCCTGTTTAGGAAAGAGCTGTAAACCTAATCTGTGGAATTTCTGAAGGAGCTGTGGAAGCAGTTAGACTAATTTTTTATACTTGAGAAACAGGGGAAAAAATAAAGTCTAGAAATAAAGAAAAGGGAGGAGTATTTGGGTCCAGAAAAAGTAGGGCTAAGCCATTTTTCCCTTTGTTAGCTGTAGACAGCTGAAAGCTGACTGTCAGTCTGTTAGTCTTGCAAAGATGTGGGGACCCCCTGCACACAGTGATTATGTGGCCATTTGGTTGGAGATCAAGGGCACACTTTTTTCTTACTTGACTGAATAGCAAACTGGTTGGTTTCTTCACCTTGATTTCCTTGTCAGTTCAAGAGAAACTTAACTTTGAAATCTAATATTAAGAACTTAGTACTTCTGTATCTTGACTTGTGGCAGCTGTTCAGCGCATATCAAAGTCAAAAAGGCCAACTCCCAGAGATGAACAAGGATTACATTTTTTGTAGAGACAAGAAATTACATAGTCCTACAACTAGAAATTTTATTTGAAGCCTTTTAGTACCCTTCACTGAACTAAGGATTTAGGCTAAGCTGAGTCTGAAAGATAAACTGAAAAAAACCTCCAAGATATTGGTAATTCAGTGACAGTCCTATAATCTTGCACCTTAACAGTTCCTGGTTTCTGTCCTCATACATTTAGAAGACTACACCATAGCAGGTCAGATCTCAGACTGAGTAAACCTTGAATCTCATGTCCAAAAATTATGAAAAGATTACAGATTTATGGTCAAATGAGTGAAACAGGGAGCTAAGATTTAATAGAGCCTTTTGCTTAGCTAATCATTTTCACACCCTTTCACTCCTCACCACTCTTCTCCCCCTTTAGATTAGGGTTGCATCCACCCTAGTGGGACACATTAAAGGAAGGCTATAGGATAAAGAACAAGATACAGAGTGACTCTTTCCATCACACAGCCATTCAACTCTTGCAATCAGTAGTTTGAAGCTTCATTGCTTCCTTAAAAAATACACTTCTTCATGGTAAGCTGTCCTGTGATACAATTTTTAATTTAAAGAATCATAGACTCATTCTTGTCTGAGGACATATTTCTGATTAAAGCAAGAGCAGAAATGCTCCCAGGTTGAGTAAAGATAGTGTTGTGACTGAGAGTACTGCATGACCTGCACCTCAGTAATTGCAGAACTTGGAAGATAATAAATGTGACAGTGTTGCAAGACAATCAAGAGTAATCTTACAGTTGAGGAAGCCAAATGTCACCATAAAAACCCCAAATGCTTGACCTGTGATAAAACACGTTATCCCTGCCTCTGTCACAGACTTGCACCATGGTATTAACTTAATCTCATTAATTCAATATTACAACTGGCAATGAGAACTACAGTGTATCCAATTCTGTAAAGACTTGGATGTCCAACCAGACATATAGGACAGAAAGGAAGAATTAAATAACTGTGAAAGAAATAATAAAAATGGAAGGCTGCACAGTAGCTTGTTAAGCAGTTTGAGGTAATTGAGTATACACATATGACTCAGAAGCTTCCATACCTGCTCAGTTGTTTACTGCATAAGAAATGGTTATTTGTATGCGTCTCAAAATAAAATAAACTGCTTCCAATTCTGCTACCTAACAAGAACAGATGTGTAGCATATTATGCTGATTACAGTAGAAAAGACCAGAAGATACAAGTAATTCTATACAGAACTCTACCATAAAAAAAGCAAAAGCATGAAAATAAAAGCATGGATTTGCTGTTCATTAAGTGAGCACTATCCCCCTCAAGCCGGAAAATTAATTGAGCATATAATTAAATATTTCATCATAAAACAAATATCAAAAGAGATCATGCTAAGTTTGTCCAGACAAAGTGAATTCTGATATTTTCTGGCAACAAGCTGCAGATATACTATATTTTTTTATCTACATCTTTCTTGGTGAAAAGTGCACAGAAGCAAAATCTAGTAAACGTCAGTGTAAGAGCTTGGTAAGTGTTTCTTTGGGATAAGGAGACATTTCTTGGTAATTGCTTGTAAGTCTTCATTGGTGACTACAGTTACAACTTTCATACCATATCACAACATCTGATATATTCATGATATTCATAAATAACATATATTTTACAAATATATGAGAGAGATTTTTAATGTATGCCTTTTCTGATCCAGTTTTTGCATTCTTCTGGTGTAATAAATATATGTATTAATTATCATGCTTCCAAATTTGTGGCACTTAAAAGAAAAACACTTTCTAGTAACTTCTTCTTTAAAATACCCTTTTATACATTATATAGTGAAAATTGCAGATTCTGTTATCTGTTGCACAGGCTATAAAAAATTTTAAACCCTGTTGATGAGCAGGCAATTTTCATGGACAGATGCTGGCACAACGGTCAATGGAAATACTCTCATTGATTTCAAGAAACTGAAATGAGCCCAAAAGAATCTACTTTTAGCTCCAATAAATTACAAAATCCCAATATCTAAACTGTTTATTCAGTAAGAATAAAATAAATTCCATGTCATCATCACCAGCCAAAGTATTATAAGAAAACTTAGAGATCTTGGAAAAAGAACAATGTTGAAGATTACAGTAAGGAAGCCTGAATGACATTTTGGCAAGGTATAGGTTCCTAGCTGCAAAGTCTAGGTGATTAAATGTAGAAGGAAAGATCTTATCTTCTCTCAGGTTTCCTGCAATTTGCATGTACGCACAAAAATTTGGGGATATGCTCCTTCCTTGTTTTAAGGTCACTTTATTCTTTCATCATAACAAAACTTCTCAGGAAAAAAATTGACAATAGAAGTTAAAAACACACAATGACCCTCAAGTTCCTTCCATTTTTCTTGTTTTTATAAGAAGTTTTATTCCCTGTCTTAATTACACAGAACATGAAAAACTGTGATAATGACAAAGAATTTCTATCACAAGATTTTTCTTATTACCTCCAGTAGCTGCCTTTGGGAAGCAGTAGTTAACTCCTCAGGGAACTTCTGTGCAGCCTTTTGCATCAAAAAGATTGCTCTGGATAGCTTATTCCGTTTAATTTTTTTCATTATAAGTTCTTCTATAAAACAGATATTTTAAGACATTTATAAAACAGTGACAATAATTTATTATACTTCTAAAATCCTAATTAATAAATCTTACCTGATAAATATTTGAAATCTTCAATATTCTTCTCATGAAACTTACTAGACTTAAGACTTCTGTCAACAACTTGAGTACCTGTGTAGAAAGGAAATACTGCGTTATTTTGATAGTGCTATTGCAAAAAATTGAGTGAGAGAGGTTAATATGTAGTTTTATAGTAAAGCTCTGCTCCATCTCACATTCTTTTCTTTGGTTCAAGTAGAATTTCTCGTACAGATCATGCCACTAAAAATATTCCACCCTCCTGCTCTAATATCTTTAGTAGTTATATCAACACCACAGAAAAAGAGAGGTTTTGTTTGATCATAGGGAGCAGGGCACAGTGTAGCTCTGCAGTGTCAAACTAATACTAGCTTTTAATTAAAAAAAAACAAAACAACACTAAGAATGAGAGAACAAGCTGAGTTTTTTCAGAAACCATTTGGCAAGAGTGGGATATCTGCTGGCTGGAAAGATATAGAGACAGCTTCACAGGAGGAGAAGTTGAAATTACCAAGAGCATCGAATAAAATATTCAAGTCATTCTCTAGAGAGAAAATTAGCATTACAGAAAAAAAATCTGCAGAACATCCCCCAGTTTTTCTTTATTGGCACTGCAAAAGTTAATATTATAACTAAAACACAACAATGAACTGTCCAGGAATTAAATCTGTTAGTTGTAGGAAAATTTAACTCCCATTGGGTGAGTAGAGGTTGGAGACTAGTATCATGTAAATGTAAATTTTGCAAATTCATTACATTATTTCTGTCTATATGTAGCATACAAACTGCCCAGCATCAGCTCCTCTTCAGAAAGCAGATTGTCCTTTATTCCTTAGTACTAGAAAATATATTAACAAAAAGCCTCTAATCAAGTTATGAAGATTATTTAACTTTACTGAAACCTACCTTGTGTAATTTTAAGAAGTTTCACAGCTACACGATGTTGGGCCTGAATGAGCTCCAAGTGTAAATCTGTTACAAAACCATTATCTGTTCTCGTTTTATCATCACCACATCTCAAAACAGAATTCAAATTCTGATCATTTGAGTCCACCTAACAAATAGGAAATGGCAATTAAGCAAATACAAACTTTACTACTTAGCTTACTGCATTTTTCTTGATATTGCTATTTCAGTGAACTGATAAGCACTGAAATTTGTCATATTTGTGTAATATGCACTCAATCAAGAAAGCATGGAAAGAAGGAGAGGGACCAGACAGAGAAAGCCTGGAAAATGGACAAACAAAACTAGACAAAATCTGAGAATCAATAGAAAACTGGATCAACAATAAAGACAAAACTGCAAAAAATGTTTTACTGTGTTACCAGTCCACGAAACAAATATCATATTGATATAGAATGATAATATTTAGAAAATCTGAACTCACATCAGCAAAAATTGATTTTAATAATAAAAAGTTGCAAGCAATAGATATGAACAGGATTTCTGCTCTTATTCTATACAAGAAATCCATATATTATAATTATTTCAAAAGAAAATGTTAAAGAAAACCTAAAGGAGTTCGCAGTTTATTACTGAAAGAGAAAAATGCTATTTCAACTTGTGCTGGCTTTGGCTTAGGCAGAGTTAGTTTTCTTCATAGTAGCTGGTATGGAGCAGTGTTTTGGATTTGTGCTGGAAATAGTGTTGATAATGTCAGGGATGTTTTCATTACTGATGAGCAGTGCTCAGCAAGCATCAAGGCCTTTTCTCCTTCTCACACCACCCCACCAGAGAGGAGGCTGAGGAGGCACAAGAAGTTGGGAGGAGGCACAACCAGGGCAGCTGATCCCACTGACCAAACAGTATTCCAGCCCATACAACATCATGGTCAGTATATAAATCTGGGGGAAAGAGTGATGGCATTTGTCTTCCCAAGTCCCCATGACATGTGATGGGGACTCCTGGAGTTGGCTGAACACCTGCCTGCCCATGGGAAGTGGTGAATTAATTCCTTGTTTTGCTTTGCCTGTGTGCAGCTTTTGCTTTCCCTGTTAAATTGTCTTTATCTCAACCCACAAGTTTCCTGGCTTTTACCCTTCCCCCAGGACACTGTGAGGGACTGGGTGAGCAGCTGTGTGGGGCTCAGTTGCCAGCTGGGGTTAAAACCACAGCAGTAATACACAGAGATGTATTTTTCTATTCTCTTCTTACATGGGCCAGGAAGATGCGGTACATTTGATAGTGCTAGGATTTCTAAGTATGAATAAAATATGAGGTTTATGTCACCGAAATACAAAATATTACTGATAGATTTTGTTGCAGTGTAGCTTTTTGTAAACTTTACCTTTCTACAGCAGTTGTCAAATATTGACTTTCCATCGGGTGAAAGGGTCATTAACCGAGATGTGTTCATGTCATTAATTGCTTTTTCAAGAATTTCATAAGCAATTTGTAATTGTTCTGTAGGAGTTTTCTGAAATGAAAACCCATATAAACACATTTTATTAGATAACAGCATTAAAAACTATAATACAGACTATCAAAAGTAATGTGCTTTTCTTTTTAGCTGTTGAAGTTTAAAATTGTCAGATAATCTTTACATAGGCACTGCTCCCCATACTTTAATATATGAATATCAGTGTTTTAAATTTCAAGTAGGACTAATTTTCCTTCAGCTCCTAAAAAAAACCAAAAAAAACACCAATTACTCAGAGTTAGCTTATAGCAGAATGAAACTGACCTTAGAGAATAAAGTTGAAAACATAGTATTTTTCACCAGCAGTTTTTCAGTATTCCATTAAATAGTACTAAGAAAACATTGTTTCTTCAGAAAACACCACCTTTAAGTAGACTGTCACTGAACTAAACCTTCTCCATGTGTGTAAGCCTTAAGACATATCATTGACAACACTCCTGAATCCTCAGGCTAATGCATATAATTCGTCCTTAACATGCTTTAGTAAGTCATTTGATTGGACAATTCTGCAAAGTGCTGAACAAAGCAAGGACATTCAGGATGTTCATCTATTCTACATGATCCTTACAAAAAGAAGGAAGCAAAAACACAACCCAAAGTATTTTCCTAAATGAAGCAAGGACTAAAATTTCTATCATCTTAATAGAATGTGCTATTAAGCAATTTAAGACTGGTACTACAGATTGGCATTAAAAAAAGGCATACCGTGGAAATTACTATGCTCATGCTGTAAAAAAAAGTTTCAAATACAATCTCTTCCATTAAAAAGACTGATAAAAAAGACTCAGGGAAAATTTTCAAATTTTATTTCATTTGAAAAAATATCTTTGCTTTTTTCCTCTGCACTAGCAAGATTGTGTGAAACATTTCATCTTTGTAAAACTAAACATAAAATTGTATGAAAAGCTTCAAGCAATTCTTATTCTATTCAAAATCAATGGATCAATGAAGATAAATTGGACATTACCATCAGTATTTCAGGTATATCACAGGTCTCATCTTGCGAAAGAGAGGCACTTCTTCCTTTTTAACAGGAAGAAAAGCAGAAGTGAAAATTAAATAAACCC
Organism: Gymnorhina tibicen; assembly: GCA_013399875.1. Taxonomy (NCBI): domain Eukaryota; kingdom Metazoa; phylum Chordata; class Aves; order Passeriformes; family Artamidae; genus Gymnorhina; species Gymnorhina tibicen. Next base: position 833,989 of record VXAZ01002365.1, on the reverse strand, counting down.
GGAAAATTTTAGTATCATTTGATCAGCTCTACTACTCATTTTGGAGTCTGGCAATAATTCCGTTCTTCAGTGTTTGACTATGAGAGGTAATGATATTGTTTCCTGAAAAGCTTTCCAGGGCTTAGACACACAGCAATGTGTGTACAGTTACACTAATACAGAATATGATTATCCAGTAATGTTGTATTTTAAAGGTACCCTATATTTCACAGCTACGTTATATCCAAGCTAATGAAACTAGGACTTACTTAGTAGCTCCTCATATTTTTTTAGCATTCATATCAATTCTCCATTTTGAAATCAATTCAAATTTATTATTATCTAATTCACAGTAGGTTTAGCGTTAATTTCACTTAGGATTTTTAAGTATAGGTCATATTTTTATGACAGATACTATTTCATTTTAATATTTCTTGAAGCAGTATTATCACCCTTTTAAAGTTTGCTTTGATTGTTTAAATTACTTTCATTTATGAAGAATGCATCCAAACTTATGTTTTCTTTAAAACAAGAGAAAGCAATTTTTTAGTTCTTGGTTACAGCCCTCTAATTTAATTTCTCTGCTAAAATAAATTATTTTTTTGCCCTTTCAGAGGAGCAACCTTCTAGTCACTCCTTGTGCCACATCTGCATGGTTTTTTTTGCTTGTTCACCATCTCTTTCTCATAAATAACAAGATTTGTGTTCACTCAGTATTCATGCAGTAAGTAGGCTCTTTTCAGCAAAAGCATCTGCTTGACTGTCAGCCTGTTTTGACCTATGGCTCCTATCTATTCAGCTTTTTTTTTACTCCAAAAAGACATATCTAAACTGAATGAAAAATAAGGGGTGCTACAAAAAGGATTCACTTAGTCTCCCTGAGAACATTATGATTTTCATAACACCACCAAAACCAATACTTACTCAACACCTAATAACAAATAGTAATTTCCCAAGACTTTTTTACTTGGGAAAGTGCAAAACTATTATAATTTCTTTCTGCTTCTAGATACGGTCTAAAAAGATCCTTCAGATTTACTCTCTAGTTGCTGTAAAACATTTATGAGAATTATGAGAATTACGATTCATATTCCAAAATACACAACAGAGAACTTTTAAAAGTATATCTAAATATTCATATTTTACAGCATTAGTCAGGTTTTGGAATGGAAATTTGTTTAATGTGATTGTGATAGCATATCTCAATAATGTCAGCCAAGTTCAATTTCAAAAACAATTGAATTACTCTACAAAAATCACGACTATGTAGAGAAGAAAACCAAACTGATGACCCAATAAATGAAGAAGCTTCAGTATGACCTCAATGTTTTCCCCTTTTGTTTGGCCTGCAACTAATCAACCAGCATTTGGGTGCTCCAAACGAGCCACAGCATGTACTGCCTTCTGTCTAGCCCATATTCAGAGAATGTATCAGTGATCCGGGGCTACTCCGAAGGGGCTAAGAAAGAGACATGTAGAAGATTTATCGGGAGAGCGAGTAATCAGAGATGTAATTCAAAATGGGGTTACTTCAGTAGAACTGGAAATGTAAGGAAAGAAATCATAAATCCTTGGGAAAATAGGTTTCATTAGCTCCAATTATGGATTAAATTTTGTGCGAAAAACATTGTCCTACCCTTAACAATTTCTTTACAGTATTTTTTGAATATGTATGTTTGTCACTTTTCAGCTCAGAAAAGTTCCAATCTTGAAATAAAATTTAACTTTTCTCAAAAGTTTTACCTTCTTTTTCCTTAGATTCACTTGTAGAGTCAGCTACATTTTCCAGTATTTCAATTAGACATAATGTTATCTCTGCAAACATTACATTAGTGTCTGCTATGTTGGTCTTCTTCATTATTTCATTTATTATCCAGAGTATATGAACCCACTAAAAATGGGGGAAAGAGAAAGAAGAACCAAGACAAAGCTAAATCAAATTTTTGGAAGACATTGATGTATTACAGAGGTAGACAGGGTTTTGCACTTAAAATTGTTTAAAAATGCACACAACTCCTTTCTTGGATCTGGCTTCTTTTTTTGAATGTCACCAAACTAAGATGCTGAATTTACACTGCTCCATAGCCCCTGTTTCTTCAGACAGCAGACTTTTTTATTTTAGAATATTATTATTCCCACATTCCTTTTGCAAGAGTTTATTAATGTTCTACGGCCATAACTTTTATACCTTGCTCTAGAGCAGTAAGCCTTCCAGTAGATTTGATTACATGCCTCTCATTTATCTCCATATCTTCCCACTTAAACTCAGAATAAAAGAGCGCTACAAATGCTACTGTTGTACATATGGAGGAAAGTAACCATACACTACCTTCTGGGGAACCTCTGAACAATGTTACTATATAGGGTCACAAAATTAACTCCTCCAGAAACGGTCTGGTTTCTGGCAAGCATCCACCGGCAGCCCAGAGATCCCATTTCACCCAGAGCCTCTCACGCACAGGACAAATTCAAGGTAAGGCTGTGACTCTATCCAGTGGGGCAAATACTATTGACTCCCATCTCCCTTGTCTTAAGCTGTAAGGTTTTTGCCACTTTGCTCAACCGATCTAGGGAACTTTCTTGAAATATCAAAAAAATGATATTTTGTGCCACAACATCCCAAATTCTTCTTCTTACATCCTACCCAAATGTTTTCACTAATTTAGCTTCTTACCACCACGGCCCACTGGCAGAGAGTGGGTTACTTTACTGCAAAAAACTAAGAGATATTTTGACAGTGGCATATGTGAGCACAGTGTGTTCAAAGTGTATAAACAATTCATATTTTTGGCTAAGAAGATTTATCTGCATTTTACGATAAGAAAAGGTACTTATACTGGATACCAGTATTTTACTGGCTTTTCTATAACAGACTGCATTCACATTAAGAGAAATGCATTATAATGAAGGAGTACTTGGTAAGCTTCATGTTTGTGGATATATTCTAAGCAGTCACTTCCACACATTTGGATTTGCTGAAGTTCCATTTTACACTTCTGCCACAAACACATTACTACATCAACAAGTATTTCTTTGTCAGGATGGACATTCTGGAAAGAAAAAACAGTATGATTGTGGAAATGGGTAGGCATATAAACACACAATAACCCAGTACATAAACAGTCTCAACATTTTTCAACACAAGTAAATAAAATATGTCACTTTCTTATGAGGGATGACAACATTTTGAAAGCTTTAGAAATACTTGTAAAAAATAATTTCTGGTAGACCACCCAAGCTTTTCTTCTCTCAACAATATAAGTGAGTTTAGAGGTTTGGGGAGTTTATTTCTTTTTTTTTATTGACAAACTCTTAAAAGTAACACAGACAAGGAAATCAGTGAGATGAAAATTACATGGGAGCAAATTAACTATGATGCTGTAATAATCAATACATCCTGGAGAAACTTTATTACGGTATTTAAACATTTGCAGAAGAAAATCTGAATTAATAGTTTCATTTTGCTTGACAGAATACTTCCATGGACTGTTGGTGCATCTGAGATGATGAAGCACTGAAAAACAAACAACTAGAAAAAATTTGGAGCGAAATATCTAACAACTGAAAGAAATGCCAAACCCTATCTGCATCTTGCAGAGAGAATTAACAAATTAACAAAACGGTGAATTAACAAATTCAAAACTCTAGTCAGCTAACCTCTTAATTAACACATTTTAAAAGGCAGTAGAGTCCATCTACATGTTAAATACATTCTGAACAACGAGTAAGGATCAGTACACATCTTTATCACCATTTATAGCAGAGTTGAACTAGTATCTCAGGTGCAGTGAAACCTGATATACCCACACTATCTGTACTCTCATATATGTCCGAGTGTAAGATTTCAGGGATATGGATAATGAAACTGGGGGAGAAAAAACCGGGGAAAAAGTAAATCAAAATTACTTTTGCCACTGGTATGGTGGCAGCAAGCTGCTAGATTGCCTCAGCTATATATCTTCACTTATAACTTCACCATCAGTGAATGCTCTGTTAGTCAGGGGCGAATTTGTCTTTCTTCCCTGGACAGATCAGGTATGAAGGAGATGTGCGGGGAAGTGTAGAAGAACCAGTAGAGTTTAAATCCAGGTAATTGCCTCCATACAGAGGCCACATTAAAAATTCACAAATCATGCTATCTAAAGCTATCTGTGGAGTACCTCACAGGCAAGATATTTTGACTAAATATACTACACTAAAGCAAAAAATGTGTGTGCTCCAATTATATCCAAATTGTGGCAATATCAAAATTTCATCTAAAATAAATTTTGCAGTTAAGACATACGCCATGTTAGCAGAACAGGTTTTTTCTAGGGAAAATTGTTCATTAATCTTTTGGATCACAAACTATTTTAATGTAAGTGCTAGTAGTGAAGACATGGCACCATAATTTTTTCCTCTTTCAGTAGCACATTAAGGGGGAATCTCAGTTGGAGCAAATAGAAGTGGTTACTCTGGGAATAAACCATCAGATACGTAATGGGATTAATTCTACAGTAGAGACTTCAGCACAGAGTCCCACTTTTATTGGTTTTATTGTTGCTGCTGCTTGTTTGTGTTTTTTGCAGTGAGAATTTACTTTAAATTGCAGACATAGTGCTGTTAAAAAGGCATTATCATTCCTTAGGGTAACTGCCCCCATTTCTATAAATACTGCAGAAGTGTTTTCCACAGCTGAGCGTATTTGCCCACCTAAATCTAGCATATGTAAGGAATTTCGATCTCTGCTCGATTAGCTGAAACATGCAATCAGCCCTATGGTCTTACAAATAGATCTAATATCTATTAAACATTTTTAAAGTAGCCTTATTACGTAGCATTTTAAAAAATGAAACAATTTATTTTAATCACAAACTGATAACATTTCATAAGTGCATTTTTTTCACTTTTTATATTCTTGCAGGAATCATGTAACTGATTCCTTTGAGCTTCAATTATATGCATTCACCACAGATTAAGTAATACACTGAGAAGAAATGTGTCTAATTCTGTTATTACCTGCTCAGATGTGGAGACACAGGAAAGCACTGTCATTGCCAAAATCATAAGATCATTAAAAGGATCTCCATGCTTTAAGGACTCCTCTATATTCAGCATTTATAAAAAAGGGGGAAAAAAGAGGCAAGACATTATATCTAATCTAAAACCTAAGTTTGAAAATATCTGACTTACTAATGTAAGCCAGCAGATAACACAGTCTAAGAAACCGTGAATTCAGAGGGAGACAGATAATCCCAAGTTTATTCATTTCTGTGAAAAGTGAGCATTTCTATTTTTAGGAAACAGAAAGTTTTCAAGATATATTCAAGTTTTTTGATTGTCATAGAATTAAACTGCAGTTGCTCTAACTAGTTTTTCTTGCTTCTATGTAAAGAAATTTTGCATAAAGTAAGTATAAGAACAGATGAAAGAAAACCCTCAAAGATCTGTCTCACTTTTTTCCTAACAACTTTTCTGAAAACATTCAATCATTTTACATCTTTGCTTATAACTTGACACATGTTTAACGTACATCATGCATTTTCCACTCAGGGGAAATGGTATAAAGTCATATTTTGGCAAATGAAAACTGGAAAAAATAGGTGGCATTTTCTCAATTACTACTTTTTGTCATAGACTACTGCATGAACCATATTACATAGTTTTTAAATAATCAACAAAACCTCTTGCTGCAAAAATATTTGAAATTCAAACACAACTATAACTGAACAACACTCACTTCTAATTGTTTGCGTCTTTTCAGAAGCTTGAGGTGTGCTGCCTTCTTTGCTATTATCATCACTAATAGAAAAACTACGTTGAAATTTTCCTGGGAATACTACAGGTTGCATCAATGCAAGAAGTTTGAGTTCTATTTCAGCTTTCTTCCATGCTGGGTCATCTTGAGACTAATTGAGAGGGAAAAAACCATAGAAATTAGTCTTTAAAATATGTATTTTGAATACTCCTTACCCTCAGACGAAAAGACTAAATAAAGAATGTCTCAATCATATCCAGATTACCTGAAGAAAATTATCAACAAATTCAAGAGCAGAATAAAACACGTCCCACTCTTCATAGCTGAAAGCTAATTTCACAAATTTCACAGCAGCATCTCCAGACACCCCTGTTTCTCCTGCAGTGATGACAAAAATATTTTCTCTGTTTCACATATATGTATTCAGAAGGTTTTTTTAAAGTTTAATTAAATTTATTTTAATAATTTGGGCATTGATAAATACAAAGATAAATCTCCATGTGTTTCTGAATAGTCAGCATAATCTTGAAGGATGCTTTAATAACTTTACAAGAAAAAATAGCCTTATCTTTTCACAGTAATGTCTATGCTTACATGCTGCTTTAACGATGTATCTGTAACCATAGAATCATAAAGTTTTGAAAAGACCTCCAAGATCATCAAATCCAAACTTTCAACAGATACCACCATGCCAATTTAACCATATCACAATGTCCTGTTACATTCAAAAGAGGCTCTATCATTATTGATATTAACATACCTGTGTAAAGAATACCAAGGATCAAGTCCTTGCTGTTGCAGGAAGAGCTTAAATCTGGGATCCCCCGATAACGACTCTTACTATTAGAAATTTAGTTTAAAAATTGCATAGAAATACAAACAATTTCTTTCAAGACTGGTACACATTTCTCATTACTGGGTCCGGAAATGCTCATGTACACATAGGGAGCCTATTTCCTCACTCTTGAAGTTTGTCCAAACCACAGTAAGGCAGAAAATGGACTTCTTGGTCCTTGGAACTCTCAGCAAGTGTTTTAGCTAATATATTCAGCAGTGTTCTGCAGTCCTAACAATATGCCACAGTTACTGTCATGAGTTGGAAGGGAACCCACAAGGAACACCAGTCCAGCTCCTGGCCCTGCACAGAACCACTACAAGAGGACACCATTTTGCAGATTCCTCATGTATAGAACTGTTACTGACATGAAAATTAGTTCTGCTTACTGAGCATTTGTATCACTGGGTAAAATAGCCTTTGAAATTCAAAGCTAGCTTACCTGTTAGCATCAACTGCAGAAGAGTAGATGATGGATTAATTACACCAAAATGGTTGGTGCCACTGCTCTCTCCACCTTCAATATAGACAACTTGTTAAATCAATTTACAATCTATTTGACTTATATTCTAATTAGTAATCACATCAAGAAAATATCATTCTGAAGAGTACTTAGCCTTTACATATCCTTTTACTGACAAAATACCTCTATACCCAGAAGTATATTCAGCCCAGAGCCCAGAAAAAAAAAAAGTGTGGAAGGAACCATCAAGTCCAGCGTTTTTCTCAAGTTTTTAAATCTAACTTTGAATGGATTTTTTTTTTTAAATAGAATACATCAAACACCATGGTATTTTGACCCCTTGCCTGGCTTCCCAACCCCCATTCAGCTGCTCTCTCACTCATGCTTCGCAATGGGACAGGGAGAGACCGGGAGAAAAAATAAGATGGAAAGCTCATGGTTGGGATAATGCCAGTTAAATAAGAAAACAAAGCCATGACTGCAAACAAAGTACAAACGGGAATTTATTCACTATTTCCCATAGGTAGGCAGATACCCAGTCACCTTCTGGAAAGCAAGGCTTCAGGATGTGTAGCAGTTGCTTGGGAAATGCCCCCATCCTCTCCCTTAGCTACAGGTGTTGTTGCTGAACTGGATGGGTTTTGGTGCGGGTTAGCTGTTCGGTGAGTTCAGGTCATCTATGCCAGCTACATCCTCTCCCAGCCTCCTGCCCACCCCCAGCCTAGTGGCCTTTGGGGAGAGGAGGGTTAGAGAAACAGCCTTGAGGCTGTGTAAGAAATGCTCAGCAGTAGTGAAAACACTGGTGTGTTAACACTGTTTTAGCCATATATACATGGCACAGCACAGCCTGCAAAGGCTGCTACAGAGAAAGTGAACTCCAATTTACTTAGAAAATATATGCATAAACTACTGCAAATGTTTACTGATTATAATAGACCATGGAGATCAACCCATATTTTTATCTTCTCTTTTATGAAGATATGAAAGACTACCTGCTTTTACAGGTGCTATTGTTATAAATTATAATATACCCTCAGGCACAGTCCTTTTTTTTTAATAGAAAAAAATAAAATAAAATGGAGGTCCGGGCTCCTCACCAACACCATTTTTGCTTCTTTAAGCTGTTACCTGAGAGGATTTCTAGACCTGCAGAAAAAAGCTCAGAAGTGACATCACGAATTGCAATTTCATCAGGAACAGGTGGATGAGGGGGCAATAGATTCCTGCTGCTATCAGACAGTGCTTCCAGGATGGCAAGGAACTGAGCTGCAGCACCATCAAACATTTCCACCAGCAGCCGCTCGGTAGTGGTGCGAGGCCATGACAACTAAGTAACAAAAGGTAATTTAAGCCTTGTGACATCTAAAACAACTTGCAATAAAGCAAATTTTTTTTCAAAACATTTCTCCATCAGGAAGTAAGTATACATTCAAAACAGAAAATAACCTACTGTAAAATACATTGCTGCTATTAATATCATGCTTCAAAGGCATATCAAAGCCTCACGCTAAGTGGGTACAGCACTTAGGAAGACTAATCATTTCATAGCAACCAGACACACTGCTGCATGGTATTTTACTTCAAAAATAATACAATAGAAAATATGAAGGGAGAGTATTAAGGCCATGTAGTTTAAAGCCATGCAGATCTCTCCTGATAATTTTCTAAAGTAATAATTAGTACATCTTCCCTCCTTTCAAGCTTGTTCTGAGTTTTATTAATAAATTCTGCTTGTGTATAGGACCATGTGTATTTAGAAGAATTATATCACATTTTCATCACATGACAAAATAAAGGAAGAGAAGTATTATACAAAATGTTAGACTTACATTTACTGCTTTTCTCGGGTTAACTTTTGACTCACGTCGAAAGTTCTTCGACTTTCTTCTGGATTCATATACTGCTCTCTTGAAAATCATCACTGACATCTGGTACAAAATAAAAAGTAAGTCAATAACTATGTTATGTGTTCTGTTCATAGAGATTGTAATTACCTTTATATAAAGAATTGCGGGATGTGATACCTTTAGAGTGGCCTCTCTAAAAATCTTTTGTGTCTCTGTATTTTCCAGAGAAGAACTGGTATTTTCTAATTGCTTCAGTTCGTCAATTTTAATCAAACCACGGCGAGCAAATATCTGTCCAAAGAATTAAAAAACCAAAAAATTATACTCTGTGTACATATTCTGTATGTTGATATTTAATTTTAGAATAATACCATTCTTGAATTTATACAACTGCAAAGAGCTGCAATGAAAGTCAGATCCTGAACAAAAAGGAAAACAAAACCTTTGCAAAATACCTTTTGTATACATGCATGTGAGTTGGCCAGCATTTAATGCTAGAAGTCTGTAAGTATGAGTAAATTACAAAGTGTTATTGCATTTGGGTTGATTACGCATTTGCATGTGGAAACACATCTCCACTTTGCAGTAAAAATTTAGAATATGGACAGAACTTTAAATACATATGATCTTATAATAAGTAGGAATATTTAAATAAATATTTCCCATTTGATTGCATCTGAAAGGCTGCATAAGGCAAATCGGGATACCTCTCCATGAATGCCGGCTTGACAATCAAAATAACACTGAGAAACTGCCGTGTACAGGGTGGCTCTCCATGTCAAATAGTGCACAGATAAGAGTGGAATGGATGATTCCATACATACACTGGCCCACAGTAAGTATTCCAGGACCTGTATTGAAGAAATCTAATTTCAAAATGAATGCATTTTAACCTATGTAAGTATACTTACTATTACTAAAGGACAGATACAAAGACTTACCCTCACCTGGTAGAACAAAATGAAAGAGGGGGACAAGCATCAGAGAAATTGTATTAATTTTTAACATGTTTTATTGACTAAAAAGCATTCCTCCTGCATATTGTGGTTTTTTTCTATCTTAAACTGTGGTCAAGCACTATGTTTTAGCCTCCAAGCTACCTTAACCACTCCAGTTTACTATCGTCTTGCCACCAGACAGAGGCCCTGCCCTTCTCTCTCATCTGCTCTTATCTTGAGAGTTATGACTCTCTTTTCTGGCAGCTCTAGTGATCAGTCTTCAACAGGATCAGCAAGCTTATTTGGGATGCAATGCAGTCTGTATTTGGCAGTGAAAGCCTGCGCTTACATTAATTTATACCCACGGAACCAGACTCTTGGCTCCCAACTTGCAGGGCAACAAAGTTGTTGCAGCAGTCTAATTCTAATAACTAGTCCTACTCCACTGAATGAACAGTATCTGTATCTTCCTTTTCTTTGGGTCAGCTGTTCCCTGAGGTTTAGCTTATGCACAATTTTAGTCCTAAATTAAGTCAATATAAAAATTTTCTTTTAGTCTGAATTTCAAGAATCCGAAATACCTATGATCAATTCCTCTGTTTCCTGTATAGCGGAAACCTGAATATGTTAAAGGAGGTGCTAAATCACTTCTGGTTTTGATAGAATATGTTCAAAGATAAAAAACATTTCTTGCTCAGTGAAAGATTAATAAAACAACACATAAGAAAAATATATTTTTCTGTATAAAAATGTATTAAGGCTGATTCAAATTCTGTTCAAGTTTTAGGAGGAAAGAGTAAAGCTAAGACAAACAAAAACTACTTTCAGAAAGAAAAAGGCAGGGAGAAAAGGCCAGGTTATTTTTATCAAGTATTTACAACTAAAATCCTAGCCACCAGGTGTCAGCACATTTCCATATTTTAAGAAACAAAAGACCAATTCTTGGGACATATCTAGATGCCCAAAACAAAGCACCTGGAATCCTCTGAAACAGCCTAACATATGACACTTCAGTGTCCAGCAAGATATTATGCACAGCTCCATTCCACAGCAGAGGAAGGAGGAGACTCAGGAAGGCATGAGGGCTTAGAAACCAACCACTTTGAGATACAGACTTTTTATTTCCTTGTGACAAAGTACTACTATTGACAATGCCAGTGAAACTGAAAAGTCAGGTGCAGTGTTATGCAAAACACAGGTGCATTTTCTAAACTTCTGCAAATTTTTTGACGCATTCTATTTATTTTGCCGTACCTTAGCAGACTGACCCATCGTCATCAAATGTCTGCATATGGTATAAATATGGATAGTACCTGCAAAAATAAAATAAAATAAACAAACAGGTAAACAAGCAGGTAAGTTCTATAATCCTACATGAAATTTGTTATGCTAAGCAGCTCAATCTTCTTATTATCTGGGTTGTTACTTGCAGAGAAAAACAATTTAATGACTTTTCATTAAACAAATGAAAAACTAACGCTTTTTCTGTAACAACTTCTAATTTAGAGAAGATGAAACCATTAAATTCTTCTGCAATATTAGCTTCAAAAATAGCTACACAGTGAAGCACTAAAATATAAGAATGAAATCTTAAAAATATATCTGTATCAAATTTTTACTAAGTAACTGATAGAAAGACAAATCTTATTTTCATCCCCAAATGCCAGGCTCTTTAAAACAAAATACTACCTCCTCACAGACCTTACCTTACACGATTCTTTCAGTCCATCATAGCACTGTCCTGGCAGACACCACCACTATTACGTGATATTAAGTATGATAAGTGACACGAAGAAAATTGAAAGCGAATAGAGTTTCCAAGAGCATCAAAATGACTTAGAAATAAAAACCTGTCAAAAATTTACTTGACTTAAGCAATGTCATAAAATTTTCAAAAATCAGCCCTAGAAATATAAAAGACATTGCAATTCTGGGAGACAAAAAAAAGCCTATTCTTCTGTGTATGAATGATCAGAAAGGGACACCTGTGGCAGGCGGAAGGCATCACAATGTCAACTGTCATAGCTAGAAGGGTGTTATTATCCCAATAAGCTCAAATGGAGCAAGTATTAGGAAGATTTCTTTTTATCAGTCAAATGTGTAATGAGGCACAAAATCTATTGTCTGAAATTGCAGAGAAATGCTCAGGAACTAGGGAAAATCTGAGTTACTGCCTACTTCTAATTAGAGCAGATTATTGGCTAGGATTGGTACAGAGACCTGTCCCATACACAGGCAGTGCGATGTAAGAATGGCAGGTGAGTATATTTTAATTTTAATTCTTCTCCCACAGAAACATACAATCAAAAAACACATCTCAAAAGTAGGGACTGAGGGCAACAGCAGTCCCAGCAAAACAAAAGGATAAGAATTTTGACCAATCATAGCTCAGAGAAAGTGTACATTTTTCAAAATGAAATTAAGAACATATTATCTCCTCAATTTATATTGCAACAATTGCCCATGGTAGCTCAGTTGGTTAGAGCATGGTGCTAATAATGCCAAATTCAAGCCCTCATATGGGCCATTCAGTAAAGAATTGGACTTGATGATCTTTGCACATCCCTTCCAACTCAGAATATTCTGTGATTCTATGAAATTCATGTTAGTCTGTTTACTTTTGACTAAATAAAATTGCCTTTCAAAGCAAAAATATACTATTGTTGTTCCTGAAATTAAAATCTTGATAAATTATTCTCTGTGTATCTAGTTTGCAGAAGTTCCAGTCTTTTCTCAATTTTTCCCTAATTCAAGCTTTTACAAGCAGCACCCTAAAATCTTACATAGGGATTAAAATTCTTAAATGCCATATGGTATTTTTTTAGAATTGTTTTATTAACACCTCTTCCCTTCAAAATCCTTTCAAAAATACAAAGATGTAACGGCAGACAATAATTTTCTACTCTTAGAACTGTAACCCCTTTTTCAAAAAAAAAACAAACAAAAAAACCACCAAACCAAATCAAAACCAACAACAAAAAACCAACCACCAACCAAAAAAACCGAGATAATGAACTCATCAAAACAAACATTTTATTGATAGAAAAATCTTGAGGGTTTTTTTGCTTATCAGGATTCACTCCAAAAATGTACTTACTTTTGATTTTATTAATTGATTTTACTATTTGATTTTATATTCTTAAGCAGTTATGATGAAAAAGCTGATGCTTTTACAACAGTCCACCTCAAAAGGCACACTGCAGAAATTTTAATTTTAAAATCCCTTCTACTAGAAAAACAAAAAAATTACAAAAAAAACCCAAACCCTACTGTGACTGAAGTCTAACCAGAGATTTATTCATGACCCTTAGGTTGACCTTAAAGAGCATGTATAAAAGTTTCCCTTCACAGCTTTGCTTAGCAAAGAAATGTAAATGGAAAGCCTGAGGTACCATTGTAGATAAGCCAACACAAATTCTCCTGAGGTAGAGCCACTTGCATAGTGAGTCGTAACGAGGTCAAGACACTGAGACAAGTCTGCAGGGACTCTTGATTCTGAAGATTTCTGTCACTGCTGCAAACCATCTGATAAATGCAAACATTTCTCGCTTGCAAAGCATGGAACTAAAACACATAGAAATATAAAAAAAGTTAATTAAAATATAGGCATATGTCAGTTCACACTAGCAAAGTACAACAAAACGGTGAGTAGGAAAAGATTAGGCATACCAGAAAAGAAAAATCAGCATGACATTGAACTTTTCTACACTTCTCCATCTATATCACTAATATCTTATTTCTCACTCTCATCTGTTACTTTTCTCTTCCACAGACAGATTTTTCCTTCTCTTCCTTGTAATACCTAACATAATGTGACCTCAGTCGTGCCTGGAGTACAGCATCAGCTGAACAAACAACATGTGAAAAAATGAGCTAAGTGGGACATGACCAGTCAGTACCCATCAATCTCTCAGAAGCCTCCTAACCTGATAACATCTGAAATTATATTTTTTTTTGCAGTTAATTCACTGAAACTGGAGGTTTCAAGCCCTGAAACTCCATTTCTATGATTTTCTTAGTGTTGCATTAAAAAAAAAAGGTAACTGCGGAAACACGGCAAAAAAAATTACATCTAAAGCCTTTAGAAGTAATCACATTATTAGAAGTAATGACACATTATCATTCTCCATTTCCAATTGTAGGGATCATTGCCAAAGTAGATTCCATATCTGAAAATTTAGGGATATCTCAGTCTGTAAAGGCTAAGTTACAGAACAGGCATTTTAGTATAGACTTGCAATAACATTTGGCACTAGCATTGGTTCAAGGTCTAGACAGACAAACAGAAAACAGAGAGCATCTGTGGAACTTCAAATTTATTTACAAAACAGTTTAAAAAATGTATTAACATACTCTTTGATCATATTCTTTCTAGGAAGCTGAATCACATTTTAAAAACAAAAAAAGTAATACAAACCAAGTAAGTATCACTTCTATCATGACATCTGCTTCCAGCTTTTAAGCAAACTGTTTGCTTTCTTATCTTCACTAAACACCTGTTTACACTCTAACCCTGACTTGAAGATATTAATTTGATTAGCTCAATATGCAGGAGCTGCCTACCATTTCTGTTCATTGTTCTTGATCACAGAGTAGCTTGCATTAGTTAATTCAAAATTCAGCAAATAACTGCTTAAGGTAAAATCTAACATGTTTTTTGCATTCCCCCTATATCAACTGAAATACTTTCTTCCACAGATAACAAAAGGTATACTGCAAGTCCCTACCTTGATAGCAATTAACACAAAAGGATGCCAACACATTCTTAAGGTCACTCAGCTCCCTAGAGCTTAAAGCACTTAGAAAACTATTCATCATTCTGCCCTTTTTGTTCATAGTGAGCAAATAAGCTATAAAAAACATAACACCGCATTTTTAACTGTCATGACCTTTTATTACAAGTAGTATATTGCACTTATGGTACAAAATACAGGAGAATGTTTTAATTGTCTTGCACTCTGCCTGGTTCTTAGATCATACAATAGAGAAATTTCCAAAACTGCGGGACACTTATCAAAATTTGCCCACATCCTGGTTCTGACAGTGGATAATAGCATCTATTTCAGAGCAAAAACTGCTGTAAGCAGCTACAGAACACTGCATTCAGAGAAAACTGCTTTTTTAACACTAAGTTGATGGTGGTTGGCTTCTGCCACAAAAGCATTAAGCAACTATAGCCTCTTAAAAATATACACCAACTCCAGATGTTCATATCATACATATGATTATTAAATCTCAATGCAATTTCTATCAACAAACTATTAAAGATTAGTTAATGTTAATGTATAATTAATATGAAGTACATTTGTGGAGGATACATGGGGCTACTTACTTTGAATCTGTGAATGTCTTTGACCAGAAAAATTTTAAAAACCCACAACCTACCGTAAGTTCTGCATTTTTGTCTCTGAAACCATTTGGAAAAAAGGCGGATTTAAAACGATGCGCATCATCCATGACATCATCAAGGTTTACAGAAACGAACTGTTGAAGGTATCTTTCATAGCACTGTAGAAGTGCCAACTTATGTTCCTGAAAAATGAATCATACTTTCTTTTTATAGTTTGTATATTGCATTTCTATTCCTATAAAAAACATTATTTTTTTATAATCTTTATGTAGCAAAGTATCAATGTGAAAGAGCAACAGGAAGTAAAGCACTACAGTTTCATACAAACATCCAGCAATGCAGTGTGAACACTCAGCACATGAAAGGTTGAAATACTTAAAAGAATGGCTTGTGCTTTGCAAGTTTAGTGAGTTTTGTTTATTCTAATCATAAATATGACATATCAGAGAACAATTATAAAGCAGGGTCCTGCGCTAACATAACAAACTCAAGGAGTTGCTGGAATATTCTGTACCTTTGTAACAGTAATGACAATGATACTACACTTCAGAAAAAAGTACTCCATAATGTAGAACTTTGTAAGCAATATATAGACATAACCACTTCTCTCTTCCTTGTTTCCATGTGGTCAAAGCTCTTTTTTTTTTTTAATAAAAGCAGATAGGAAGAGTAAGATGCACTAAAAAAGATTCACTAAAAAAGTGAAAACTGGAATTTAAATACGGCCAAGAAATCAGCATTAATAGACCAGATATTGCCACTGGGCCCTTAAGAGGATGCTAACAAAGAGGATGTTGAGCTTCACATCTCATTCCAAATAGAGCTCCCCAGCAGCATGTCGAACCACTCCAAAATCATACTGATTCCATGGTTCAGCTCTGACTCAGAACTGGAAGTGACATTTACTGAATCATCACCACCACTTCCTCCAGCAAGAATTACATTTAGGTTTCTGTACCAACTTCACTAATTCTAGAACACACACAAAGTAAATTCTTGAGGAAGAAGTAACTAATTTCTGATCGTAAAAATGATCCTTTAATCACACAAAATTCTTATTTCCTTGTACTCTCTTCTTTTTTTCAATATAAATTCCTTCCACCACAGTGACACCTTAAATTGTTAACCATCGGAGGAGTCCAACTCACATGGCCCTATTGTCTTCTTTGCTGTGTGAAAGGAGCAGTCATACACAGAAACTTTGACTTTCCATGGAGAGCTATGGGCAGTCAGTCACTTGTGTAATCTAATACATACATTCAGGCTGTGATAAAACTTAGAATCCAAAGCTGTGGATCAGAATACCATTAAGATAGTTATTGATACATAACAAAAAGGTAAATTCTCTCCTAACAGTTTAAAATATATGCATATGACCAAAGATAACGGGCAGATACAGGCAGACAGGGAGGTGGGGAAAAAACGAGTCAGTGCTGATGGTATGATGACTAATGGACTAAGTAATTTCCAGATATATGACTTAATGAATTTAGATGTGTCCTAAAAAACACATAGCAGATGTATTATAGGAAGGAATCTAAAGGCACTAAAAAAACCAGCAGGAGGACAGAAAGCTAAGCTGGTGCTTACCCACTGACTACTCATAATAATTATTTTTGTAAGGACTACACATGATTAAGTATTACATAACGTAAAGACAGGTTAAAATTTAAAATACTCAACACTAGTTTTCAACGAGGAGTCAAGAGGGGTACTTATGGAATTGGCTTTACTCCACCTATCAGAGACCTTGGCTTTACACCACATTCATCCTTCCTGTAATGCATTTGAAATTTGCAACATCCATCTCCTGTTGTTTCTATTTATTTTTTTCAGAGAAAAAAAAATAGAATGAAAACTAGGTTTTCATTCTAAAATTGAGTCAAAGAAATGCACTTAGAAGTGGGAGTTCAAAAAAAAAATTCTAAGTTTTAGGCTGGCCAGCAAAAACAACCTTTTCAACAACACTGATAACTTCACTGTAGAAAAACACATTACACTGTAAGACTGAAGTTGCAAGCAGAAGTCTTTACTCAGAAACAGATTTTTTCCAGGCAATCTAGGGTCAAGTCATTAAGCACCTTGAATGTAAAAGCACTAAAAGCTTCACGTAATGTTTCAAGTAATTCCTAGAGCCCAGAAGCTATGAAAACTTTAGGAATATACAAACATGAAGAAAACATTAATGGAATTATCTAGGCAATGCTATTAACAACTGCAGCTACTCAAGCTTCCTTAAGAATTTCTGTATGTCTAAACCTACACCATGAGCCTGCACCTTCAGTTATAACAGCTCCACAATTATGAACTCTTCTACACGCCTTCTTCAGCCTACCAGCGACTGATGAGTGCTGCTGAAGCTCAGCTTCAGCTGGCTGTTCTTTATTCAGGAGCAGGCCACTTTTGTGTAATTCTTTAGGGCACATGCAATGAAGGATATAGAGGACTTCATAACATCTGCATGATACTCCTGCCTTAGCCGTGGCCTGCGGAAAAGCTCACCTAGCAGCCACACATATACACTCTCCCTAAATGGCACAGAGCATTTCTCACCTAGCAGCCACACATATACACTCTCCCTAAATGGCACAAAGAGCATTTCTCCTTGCTGCATTCCATAAGCAAAGGACATAAGAGTGAAAGAACAGTTTCACTGGATATGTTCCTCAATAAGATGGCCCCCTCAAACCACCTTGATACATATCCAATTATGCCCCCTTCTTTTTATTTATTTTCTTTTATTCCCATTATGTTAAAAAATTAAGTAGAAGTTACAGAACTGGCTTTCTAACTATACATCTCTGAGCTGCTTCTGAGTGTGGTTTTGTAACTACCCTTGAAAGCCCCAGATTTTATGACATGACCTTCTGACACAAATATCACTGAACTTGTAAATGGCTCACCCTTGATGGATTTTTTTCACAGGAAACACAAAGGACAAATAGTATATAAAAATATATTTGCCTTATTGAGTCAGATCAACAGTTACTCGCCTGGCATCCCATCTGTAACAGTAGTCAGTAACAGATGACTAAGTAAGAGTATAAAAATAGAGTTATCATATAGTGAAACATCCCCCAAATACTCTCAGCCTTCAACAATGTAGCTCCTGAATCCCTTTTAGTTGTGATCCACCTTTTTTGAGGAGACCAGAAATACACACATAATTCAAGATGCAGGAGCATCACCAATACATTTAGTTGTACAATGTGTAATTGCACTCTGGTTCTTGCTCTCTGCTCCTCTCCTGACAATTCTTTTTATTCGTGTTTGGTTAACTGAGAATTGAGTTGAGTCGGTGGAACTGCTCTATCACTGTCAATTTGTAAACAGCATCTGAAGGCATAGTCAGATACTGTACTCTACCATGCTGAAACATCAAACAAATATTAAAGAAAGATTTTGGGGTGTTTAAAAAGGCAACAGGTGCATAGAAAATACAGACGTAGAAAACATATTAAAAATCAGGGCAATTTTACAATAAAAAGCAAGAGACACAAAAGATCAACTCTCACTGGAATTATTTTGTAAAAGTTTTTTCTACTTTCTAAATAGCTTCCAGTAAAATATGATTAAAAATTAAAGTAGCATAGAAACATAATGAAACAAAGACTGCGATTGAACCTTTTCAGATTTCAAACAACTTACTTTGATCTGAGCAAGGGCATCACCAACTTTCACAAGTCTTTCATTGTAATACCACTCTGGTAGTCGTGGCTTATATTTGATCCAAATGTTAAACAAAGTATTTGCTCTAGAAAAAAAAAAAAAGATACAGGAGAAAAGGTTTCAGATCAAACTGCCAGTAGACCTGTCATAACAAGTAAGCAAATCAGGAAGACTTCAAATTGTGAAAACTCCTTTCTTCCAAATCTATGCGAACTTCTACATATTTCAAAACAAGTGATCATTAGAACCAGATTTAACAGGCAGACAAGGACATTTCTGGGTTTCATTTCTGTCACCAGTTTTTATCAGACATTTTAAGTAGGATGAATTTTCTCCCATGTAAATTCTTCATACAATGTCTTAGCATTAATCCCCTTGTGTTGCTCAAGCACAGTCACAAGTGGAAAACCTGTCCCACCTTTCAGCTAGTATTGGAAAGGTTCTGTCTGAAGAAACAATCTGATATCTTAGACTCAATGCATTACAGCTCACAGCAATTACAGGACTGGAAACAACAGATGTTATGAGCAGGAAAAAAATCCCAAAATAACAACATATGTCAGGTAGCTGCAACCTTGGGAACTGGTAGCCATGGAATAAACCATAGAGCTATAGAGTATATAGACCTATGGTATACAGAGGTCATGGCATACAGAGCTACACCACCAGTCATGAAAGAAGAAATGTTCAGGAATTTTAAATGGTAAGGGGCAGGATTCAGAGAGAACCAAATGACACACTTGCTAAAATAGAGAGCATTTTATGGCAATAGTTGTGATGCTCTTCTGTTGCCTCTGTCTATTATTCTAGCCACAGTTGTCATCAAGGATGTCTTTGTGTAACAAATTGCTTAGTTTGCTGAACCAGCAAGCCTCACACAAATGGTAACTGACTCTAAGCAGTTTCCCTCTGCCACAGAGACACTGACTACATCGTGCCAGTACTACAGTGCCTATCACCAAACTGTGGTTTGATGGCCTTGTACCCTCATGTGTACAACTTCCCCACGCTACACTTCCTTAAGAAAGCTACATTCTAGCTGGAAAACCGTAACTGATCAGATAGACTGCCAATAAGCACTGGGACTTTTTCATAAAAGGATCCCGTTAGCAAATCACTACCAGTATTGACAGCATTCACAATGCCAGGCATCTCTTACTTTTATTTTCCTAACAAAGCACTTGCACGGAAACGTCAGCAGAGTGCCTTGTGAAACTGCTACAGTTAAATTAATTATAAGTAGCAGTTTATGAGGAAAGGAAACAACTGACGAAAGATAAATTAACATTTAACAAAATTAACATTTGAAAAATATCCTTCTAGGTGAATTCTCATGCATAAACCATATGCTTACTGGTGTGAGATGGCTGGAACTTTTCAACTTCTCTTAAGACTGGGATGGTAGACTAGAATGCAAGACTCTTAAACTGCTTTCTGATATTCAAGAACTTGGACTGCATTCTCACAGTCTCTCATACAGCTCTTCATTTCAGCTTATAAGACCACTCCAAATTTAAAAAAAGCACAATAAATAACACTTTTTCCACACAGAAAGCTGTGAGCCACCTTCATGTTTCAAGGTAAAACATACGGCTTTTTGAGAAACCTGTCAAAATTATCTTTACAACAAAGAATTGCAACAATCATAATCCTTTTTTTTCCTAAAGTATCATCTCAGCACAATTCTCAGTTCTTGAAAGTAAGCAGCAGGGAAATAAGTAGGACATCCTAGAGGTGTATCCTAAAGGAAAAATGCAGTAACAGCACAAACCAGGCCAAAAGCAACAATCAGAATAAAATGTTCTAAGGCATTTTTAAGGAGACATTTTTTAAGGAAACCATAGCCCAGTGTAATGAAGGGCATCTTCCAAATGGGAATGAGTCCCTCCTAGTCCATCCTTAACAATTAACAGCCTGGGTGGGTACTGACTTCTTACACTGAGAAAAATATTCCACACCAGTTAGTATCTGCAAAGAGGCTCCAAAGCAAAGGGACCTGTCAGGCAGCTGAGCAAAGTTCCCTTAGACTATTAAATGAAGAATTTAGGAAAAGACTTTCAGAGACCAAGAGATTTGATGGATATTATGGGGAAAGGGCGGAAAGAAGGAGGGAAAGAGAAAGCAAGAATGACCCTGGATAAAGCTCTGGAAAGATAAGACTAGTACATTTCTTTAAGACTGATCAAAGTTCCCAGCAAAGGTCATCTTCATTTTTTGTTCTGAATGTTCCTATTAACACACGAGATTCTCAGATGTAATAAACAAGTAACAAATCTGTAAAAAACTAGTTTAGCAAAGTAGTGACAAACCCGACCAGACTTTCAGCTTCAGTGGGAAGATTAAGGTAAACTGATTCTGCTACAATGCCATGACTAACTACAAGTGAGTTCATGACACAGGAATGTTTCTTTGACACAGACAGAAGAGGAGAGTGAGACACTTCCCAAACAGCTCCTCAGCCTCTCCTTTAAACAGGCTGTAGGACACCAGAGTAACAAGTTAAGCAAGTAAATTCTTAAAAAAAATACTGGACTGTTGGAGCTCAGAGGTGAAATTTCTTTATTTCCATCCATAAAAGAAAAATTTCCCTAAGGTAAACCAATAAGAGTGTGCACAGGATAAGGCCCACGTGGCTAAAATCTTTCCCTCAAGTATAAAGAATTCTCTGATACTGATCAAAAGACGTCTTATTAAATAAGAGTGGCTGAGCCACACAACACGAGATAAAATCAATAGTTCAAGATAATGCTTTGATGGCCCTGCTGCCAAGAGAAATGGGGTAAAACAACATCTTGTTTAGTTGAGGAAAAATTACTTTTGATTGCTATTTCTGACTGAAAAGATTTGTGATACCAGGGCAGGTCCTCTGTAATTTTTATTTCCTACATTAGAACATTTAAGTGCCTAAATTACGGTCTTTCTGTTGACCTATACACACCAAAGGCCGAAAGAGTTGGAGGAATGAAGCTGATAATTTTATTTTTCTAAATTGAACATACTTGCCACGTGGAAGCTGGTTTTCTTGTTGCTTGAAGAACAAGAACACTTTGATCTCAATCCATGCCAGGAAAGATAGCTTGACAAATGACATAGCAAGAAGTCTTTAGAGTATTTAGGAAAGCATTTGTAATAGCCATTACCTTCAGAAATTCTTAGGACCAGCCAGGCTAAGGCTGGTTCTGCAAGCAGCACATGCTCCAATTTTGAGTTACCAAACAATGAAGCAGCAGGGAGAAAAAAACCTGAAATTTCACAATCACAAATAAATAGTCTTGACTTTTCTAGCTGCCTGAATATATGCTAATAATCAGAGTTCCAGTCCTCTACCTCTGTACTGTCCCTATACAAATGAAGAATGACTGAGGATGCAGAGCTACTGGGAGCTTCATGTTGCACAACATTCCCAGTACCCTGGAATTTTAGTAGGGATCATTACCACCAGTGACCTCTGAGATCAAGACCTTGACAGAGTCAGTTCTCATCTCCATGATGAACACTGCAGATTTCTTCAGATGTGAAAACGCTGTCATGCCAACCAAGGTATGCACGGTCACGGGTCACACCCACCAAATACCAGTTTGAATAAGACAGCGCTTACTTAGGTCAAAATATTTGAGAAGGTAAAGCAAAAAAAGGCTTGGGAGACACTGTTCACAAAAACTGGTAACTTGGCACTATATTGCAAACAGGTCAGATTCAGCATGGCCACCTCCCAACCAGAAGATACAAAGAACACATAGAAGAATCATTGTTGGCAATTTTGGTAGTGTCTGAAGCAGCCAAGTAGTGTTACTTCTAAGGGGGCCTAGAGAGGATAACTTTCAAAATAATAATACCTATCAGCTATAGCTGAAAGAAAAAGGTCTGAAACTACAAGAAGGCTTCAAAATAGCAAACCACTGAAATCAGCTGCTGAAGCAATACAAAAAGCCAACATATTGAGATTCAAAACACTAAAGGCAAAACCCTGGAGACTGATACCTGCATGATACATCTAGGCCCAGACCTGATGATGAACATGCCCCCTAAACAAACTGGGAATCCAGGTATCTTAGAATAGGAAAGATATCCAGTGCAGACAAAGGCCAGGCTGCAGAATCTGAGTACCTTCTGAAAATGTATACACCTCCTTCAGAGTAGGGTAATTTGTGGACTGCTTCTAGGAGTGAAATATGCAAGGGTAGAAGAAGAAATATGCAAGGCTTCTACTGAGTGAAATATGCAAGGGTAGAAGCTGCACCTAACTGATAAGGTAACCACCCTGTAACCTAACTCCTATGCTGTTTTTGAAGGAACTTTTGATAACTTGGGAAACTTTTGGGGTTTATGTTAAAGACCTGTAAATTTAGAACAGAGTGGTGTTCAGATAAAAAAACCCAGAAAAGCAACTACTTACCTTAAAAGAAGTAATTAAGCTCTTATATCGCAACGTACTTAAATGCAGCAGGGAGAGCTACATGAGAAATGCACAGTCTGTAAAAGACATATGCATGCACTATGAATCATACACCAATTCCATTTGCTCTATCTTAACTGCATTACAAAATCTCGACTTATGCATGCCCACAGATATGCATGTATGCGAGCAAACAAATATGCACTATTATACTTGCCATATGCTCTGCCTGCATCTATGTATATAAAAATATACCAACGTAGACAGAGACATATGCACAAAAAGAGCTGTGTGGCGTTATCCTCGTGTAGCCCTACTTTTGAAGGCATGTACGTGCCCACAAGTTTTCACCCTCGCACGCAGCCCTACACGCTGGTGGGCTGCCAGTCCCTCCAGCACTGTTGAAGGGATTTTCCCACCAGGAAGCTCAGGCAGCTCTGACAGAACCAACAGTGGTGCTGCCAACTTCCACAGCCCCTTGTTCTTTTTCCCTAAAGCACTGACTTGTAGAAAGTACTGGAAAAAAAAAAAAAAAAAAAAAAAGCAGCGTTCAGATTTCTGAGGGGTTTTCGTTACAATGAAAAAATAAAAAAAAAAAAATTAAAAGGAAACGGATTGCCGGTGCTTCGGCACACTGCTGGGGAAGTTTGTTTGGCGAACAAACTGGTGGCTATCTCCCAGTCCAGGGGGCGCAGGATTCCCAGCCCAGCCCGTGGCCGCGGCGTGAGGAGGGAGCCGAGCAGGGGCGGGCGGGACGCCGTGGCGGTGCCCGGCGGGCCGGGAAGGGCAGCCCGAGAGCGGCGGCGCGGAAAGCCCCGCGGGGCGGCTGAAGGAAGAGAGCAAAGGAAGAGGGG
>VXAZ01002365.1:787259-809849 GCA_013399875.1 Gymnorhina tibicen | reverse complement strand
GAGCTGCTCCCGGAGCGGGCGGCGACGCGGGAACCGGGGGGCGGCGGCGCAGCCCTACCCGTGGCGGTGCAGTTCGTGCGGCGGCTGCTCGGCCTCCCCAGCGCCTCGCAGCCGCCGCAGGGAGCTCAGGACGCGCCGCAGCTCGGCCTCGAAGCTGTCCACCACCGGGTTGCCCCGCGCCACGGGCCCGAAGAAGGCGGNCCGGCCCCGGCGCGGCCGCGTCGCTGTCTCCGGGCAACGGCCACGGGCAGCGGCCCCGCGGGGCCACCCTGGACAAGCCGGGAGGTACCGCATGGGATGGCTTTTCCACAGCCGGTTTCACCAGAGATGGCACTTTGCATTTACTGATTGTGTCACTGTGCCTACTGCAAGGCTACGCATAAAAGAAGAAAGTGTGCTTATCCTCTAAGTGGTTTTGTTTGTCTATTAGAAAAAAGGTAGCAAACTAGGAAACTACCAGCCCCTATTTATATTAAAGGAGGTGCCTATAGCAACCTATGTGTTTTGAAGTTCTTTAAAGGCACTGTGGTAAAGAGGTTTGGGAGGGATGTGAAGGAAACTGACTCTGTTGCCACGTTCATCATCATGATGAGCGCAAGGGACAGCTGAACTGAAAACATGAAAGTGAAAGAAATGTGGTAAGTGAGCAGAGAGTCCTGGCAACCAGGGCCTTTGGAGGCAGTTTCTTGACCTTGAATGGAAAAGGATCAATAGAGAGGGGTAAAGCAAACACTTGAAAAGTGCATCCGGGTAATTCATAGATGACAGCAAAGGAACTATGCTTCCAATAGCTGGAGACACACAGGATCAGCATGCTGAATTACTGGAATCAGAAAATACTGTGATAACAAGGTCAAAGAAATGGCATGGGAATCATCTAGATACTATTCTTCCTTGGAAAATTGGGAAGATGCAAAAATATGATTAATTTATGACTAACGTGTCTGACTCATTTTACACATAAATTTTGTATTGTTACCTGCTGGGAGTTGTGTGGATCCATTGTCCAACAGGTATTGTGTGACTATGGGGAGATCCAGTGACAATGGCTATGCATTTAGGTGGGAGCAAATTTAGACAAAGCACAAGAGGGAGTGGGTTCCTCAGATATCTGTGGAGGAGGTAGAAAATGAAGTCTGCAATGAAAAGACATGGCAAAAACATTTTGATGCAGGGATTTAGAAATCACTGTGTTCAGAGACAAATTTTACAGAACATTACAAATGAAGTATGAGAACTTGGCTTGGACAGCAACTACCGCAACATTTGCCTGTGCTTTGCCATGCTAACCAAAGAACTCCCTGTGATGGATACCAGATGACTAATAAAACTCTGGCCTCTTGGGAAGGGTGGCCTGTGCCACTGTAAGTATTGCTGGTGGCATCCGTTTCAAGTCCCTATGAAGTTCTGAGCTAGTTTGCCTCACTAGATGGTGCTGCATCCCAAAGGGCTGGTATTGACGTTCATAGAATGCAGAGAGTGCTGTTCTCAAACCAGCAGTGCCTAGAAGCTTCAAGGGGAACTTGAGAGACTGGAAACAAGACTGCTGAGTAAAACTTTACATATCTCTAACGTTTGGGTAGCAGATGGTGGAATGAATATAACATTTGCAACCTGGATTAGCTTTTCAGCCATAGAAACAAACTGAGTCAAGGAAAACAGTAAGAGAAAGGGAGGATAGCCATTCCCCAAAGGGCAAGATTGCAGAACTATGTAAAGATAAGGCTTTAACCACTGGGGAGGTTAACCAGGGTGTAGCTGGTCAGCCAGCTCATGAAGAGTGTTCAGTCTAAAATTCCTGGGTCAGAGTTCAAAATGATCAAAGTATGCATTCCCTGCTAGGTTGAGGTTTAATGTATGGAGGGCAGTTCTGACCCTCTCAGCACCCAGGGTGGACCCTAGCAAAGAACTACACTGCCACAAACACTATGGCGTGTATGTTATTTCAGTTTTGGATGCTTACAATATTGATTCCTATTTTACTGTTCTGGGAAAGACTCAAGTTTAAAACTTCAGATAGTCTCCATCTAACATTTAGTGCGTTGAACATTTAATTGGGTCCAAAAGGCAAAAAGGCTTATAGATAAATGATTAGAACCTTTTAACTTCAGAAGGAGTATAGATTCTTCAGAAGCATTCAGCTTATATAATCTGATCTTTACAGAGAAAAGCCTGGTGTATACAAAACAGTAAGAGAGTGATGGCTACTGAAGTTGCAGCCATGATAGGATAATTTCCTCAAAAGATGGAGCATACCTGTATGACTTGGAAAGTTCATTGCAATTCTTTGAATTACATTACATTAGGGTCCCTACACCCTAAAAAAATGTGATCTGTTGATTGGAAGGCTAATGATTTATTCGTCACTGGTAGGTGAACATTTAGATAGCAATTTGAATTACAGTAACATTAGGGAGAAGGTAGGCTAGATTATGGAGCATTGGCATGGACAGGATCCCAAGAAATGGAACTTAGGTAAATCCCCTGACCCAAGAATAGAGGGTATAGCAACCTGTGCTTTAATACCACCAGGTCAGATAGAAGGAAGCTGCCTCAGAAATAGGAGTACCCACAAAGAGTTAACTTAGTATAAACCCATATAGGAAGTGTCTGCTCTCATGGCTAAGGGGCCAAGAGTATGCTTGAGCTGGAAAGGAGGAAAATCTTGCTATTAACTCATCAAGTTGCCTCCTTACTTCTCGTGTGTCAGTTCCACTTGTGTGAACAGCAGTGGTTACTAAGAGCAAACAAAGAGGGGAAACACTGTATGATCACAGCAGAGTTGGGCAGGAAGAGTGTGCAGTGATATCTGGGTACAGGGGCTGAGGTAACGTCTGCTGCGCCCTATCTAGTACATCAATCGAAGTTTGTTTCCTATGGATAATTCTGAGATGCATGTTCAGATCCCTTTCTAGGATGCTTGCAGCAAATGTACGCCTGAATTATGGTGCCTACAGACTTTGCTGTTTGATATTCAGAGACAAGAGGCAGTCAGAGATGCTGTGTTACCAGACTTCTGCAGGGTGACTTGACAGTCCACAGAGATTTGAAAGAGCTACATTTATGTCATCTCTTCCTTGATGCTTTCAGGAAAAATAGTCTGAGCTGAAATGATTCTGTGCCACCACTTAGTATCTCAGGCTGATAGGCTAATGGAGACACGAGAATTTAAAATAATGATTAACACACTTACTTTACATATCTCCTAGTTCTTATCTCACAGAAGATAAAAAATGCAAACAAACCCACTACAATACTACATATTCAAAACTGGAATCTGCATTTACTCTACTTGCAGTATGCCTGCCTGGTCCTTAGAGCCAATGGGAATCCACTTTGTGTAGGGTGTTCCCCTTTGAGTAGGAGTGAATTGTTAGATTCAAAAAATAGAAGAAAAGCTAGAGAAAGGAGCAATAGCAGCTGTGTACTGATTCTTACGAAGAAATTCAGTTTGTGAGTTAGTCAAGCAAAACAAGGTCAAGGAAACACAATGTCTTATATGACAGTACAGCATTTGCTACTCACATGCTATAGGGGAATCATATATGATACAAAGTAATAGCTCTAAGTTGCCTGATAAAGGTCCATAAAAGGCCATCAAACAGCTGGAAGAAGTGAACTAAGTTGCTGAATGCCAGGAGCACTGGCACTTCATAAATGTAAAAAAGTAGTCCAATGGCAGGGGGAAAAGGAAGAATTTGTACTGAGCTTACAAGAGGCAAAACACATGGTGGAATGAATGTACCTTCCAACTAACTAACTGTACAGGAAGCAGAGAGGTGCAGCAGACCTGCAAGCTTCTTGCTACCACCTCCTGTGGCACTTGTCTATACCTACAGTTAATGAGACAGATATGGGAATACTGGACCTTTATGGGCAGCTAAAAGAGGTTATATTCAGCATTTCCTTCTCACCTATTTGCTTCTGGGCTGCTTTTGGTAAAGCTGCTGGTGGCTTACTGATAGTGTCTTTAGGCTCAGATGCCTTACCTAAATCTGCCTTTACATTCAATCACAATTTGTGGATTCCTACTCTTATCTAAGGGCTACTTAGTACCTTCCCACAGGACAGTTAGTAAGGAGATGAGAGATACATTGTCGTGTTTTGACAGCATTTGTATTTTTTTTGCTGCACCATGAAGAAACATGTCCTGAATTAGGAAGATACATGCCTGATTGCAAAGGTAGGGAAATGGGAAAAGATGATGGGATTGGCTTACTTGGGACACCTTTTCAAACAAAGTAGCAGTTCAAGTCCTTTACTGAGACAGTGACATGTATTTGTAAAATATTTCAGTACCCTTCCTGTCAGTGAGCAGTGTACAAAATTTGTCAGAAAATGGTATGGTCTCTGAACTCTGGAACATAAATTAACAAAGTACCTCAGGCATGTGTGTCTTTTGACAAGAAATTGATGGCCTTTTAATATATAATGAAAGCAGATCTGGGACAGTTTCAATGCAGGTGAATCCTAAGAGAAGGAAAATGCTAAGGTTTTACTTGAAAACGGTTCTTGGCTTCCTTTCTGATCTAGTTCGTTAGTGTTGTAAGAGGAAGGGAAAAGAGTGATCAACACAAGAAAGAACTGCAATGACTGAGAACTGTGCCAGTGCCAGGTTCTTATGGAGCTGCGTTCAAGCTTGGGGTGACAGTTGTCTGTGTTTTTGTTGTGTCATATGAAAGGCTTCAGTGCCAAACTCTAAAGACGAAATGAGAGCTTTCAAGGTTATAATATATAACAGGTTTTTTTTCTTTTAAAATCTGAGTGTGAATGCACATGAAAAGGTTTTCTTGGTTCCCTTTTATCATTAGGAAAATATTCTTAGGCATATAAATTAATCTCAGTTGACTTGCAGAAAATGGGAGAAATCTGGGAGAAGTGATCTTGTTCAGCTGATTTTTCCCCCACTGCAAAGAAAGTGTAGGAGTGTGTAATATTTGTGTGAACAATCTGTGAGATTTGACTCACCCACTCAGGTTGTATCATTATGCATTGAGTGGGTTAAGCAGTCTCTGGGGAGGGAGATACAGCAGGGGTTTTATATGGCTGCTTGAGTTTGTAAGGCTTAAATTGAAACATGGCAGATTCTGAGATCTTCATTACGGACTTAAGTACCAAAGGCAGCAGTTGGAAATATGAAAATCCATGAGAGACTTTCCAAAAATGGAAATATTGCTTCAAGGAGAGAGTTTGCCTACAGTTCATGTTATTTTCTTTTTTTTTTTTAAGATACACTTTATTCCAGTTTACAAGTAAATTCTACTCAAGTAGACATCAATTGATGATGAGCTTATTTTGCAAAGATTTCTAGGAACCCGCAAATATTTCATCTGAGAATGTACTATTTTCAGTTCACTAGACAGACCATGGAGGAAAGTTCGTGTCTCACTCAAAGATCTTGTCTCAAATCTCAGGAAGCTGTAGGGGTTCTTCTGATGCAAAAGCTACACACCTAAGGCTAGTTTAGAGCAATAGTAAAGATGTCTTGCAAAAAAGCCCTGTAAATCCCTTCCAATCATGAAAAAGTGAAAGTATGCACAAGATTTTTAGTGATATACATGGAATCTGCATCTTAAAAACACGCTAAAAATGTGGAACACTTAGATGTATGTATAAAAAAAGCTAGAGACTCCTTTGCTAAAGACAACATCCAATTTATTGAGCAGAGATGGCCAAGGTAGTTTTTTGCCATGGAATGTGAAGTAGCAGAGATGGAGTGTGGAAATTATTTCTATTTTAGCTACATTCAGCTTAAGCTGATTGCTAGGTGGGCATCTAGTAGATTTGATTTTGGAAAAAAAGTAATGGCATGTTTTGTTCAAAATATACTTTCTTCATTTCATAAATATTCTCAAGACAAACATTGTGAGAGAAAGTGTAGCTTATTCCAAGAAGTAAATTAGTTCTGAAGATCTTCCCAAATTCTCCTGAAGCCAAGTGTGACAGTGCATTTTTATTCATATTCTCCTGACACACATTTGCTGTTTATAATTCTGAGCTGCTGCAAATGCTGTAGATAGAAATGATAATGGGGAAATTACACTATTGTTTGTATATATAACTCCTGAGTAGCCAAATGCATCCTTATCATAACTCTTTCTCTGTTGTGCATTTGGTCTGGGAGTATTCACAGGATCAAAATAGACTCTTCTAGGAATTAACTATTGGCAACAAAAGGACACCCAAAATAACCTGGTGATGCCCTCCAATATTTTTAGATCAACGCATTTCTGTTCAGGCCTTTTCTTACTGCATTACAGTATTAATTTTGAAACTTTCTGACACCATTGCTTCCATTTTCCATTCTTACTAATTTCGCACTTGCTTGCAAGAATATTTCAGTCCAAGGTCAAAGTATCTGCTGATTGAGGTTTTTTCAAGCAGCTGACAGAAATTGTTTTGGACAATAGTCTGACCTTGGACTAGGAGATTTAGCAGCCTGGAAGTCAGCAGTAGAAAATCACACAATGTGGAAGACTAGTTGTTTTTTGGTTATTTAGCATTGATTATTCAAGGAAGTAGAAAAAAAAATCTTTGTTTTCACAGAGTTATTTGGATTTTTCATGTTTTTCAATACTTTAAAAAAATATTCTATGTAATTATATTTTCTAGTTTATTTTTTCTAATAATATAAACCATTCTGATCTTTTGATATGTATTATTTCTAATAATGATATATATAATTATGTAATTGTGAACTTTTATCTTAATACTTTAGAATTTTAGGAAATTAATGTTTAAGAACAAGTAATTGTTTTGCATTCTGCATACATGTGAAAAGATTAAATAAAAATAAAATTTTAATCTTTACCCTTTTCTCCCTCAGAATTTCAAATTAACAAAAATGAACAATTGTCTTTTCTCTACGTGATGACACCTTAGGAAAAACAGAAATTGCTATTAGCACTTTACCGTGTTTAATTGATGCAATAACAAAAAGTGGTTAGATCTTGGCCTCACAAATGTAGATGAAACTTTGGTAGCAAGTTTTAAAAATGTTACTAAAATGCTTTCAGGTGGACATATGGCTCTTCATCTATTAGATATGGCTACATCAAAATGGCCATTTTTTTACTCGGTGGGTCCACTTCATGTACTCTGGCGTATTTATTCCGTTTAGAGACAAAACCATGGTGTTTACCTTTGTAGAATCAAAGTAAATGGGCTAGATTGTATTCGTTCTTCTGTATTGTTAGCAATAGACTTCCTTCATAAATTATCCTTAAAGAAGAAAATTTTGTTATGTTGTACCTGTATAATTCCATTATAAGGCTGACAGAATGGTTCCTTAAAGAAGGCAGACAGAACTTCTCTGAAGTAAAGCATTATACATCCATCTGGGTTAATTAAAAAAAAAACTTAGATATAATTTTGTCATCAGAAACATAATCACTAGGTTTCAAACTTGAATAAAAACATTCCATGACAGTTTGAAGGTGCGTCTACATTAGCAATTTGGTTGTGATCAAGAGTACACTTCTGTTTCATCCCCAGTTCTGCACTTGTTGTAGGTTACAGAATGATCTTGAATGCATGGGCTGGACTCCCTCTGAATGAACCTAAGCTGAAATGTGCACTCCATGAGCACATCTGACATCCCTCAACTGACACCAGAGATTCAGTCTCTAGGAACAGACTAGGTAAAACCCCCAAAATGTGCATTATGTGAATATCTGGTCCCTGTGACTAGTTGTTTCACGGTACAGATCCGCTCTGATTACACTGTTTTTCTTGTTAATATAGACATGGACTACTTTGCTAATTGAGAAGAAAATTTCTTTTGAAGCAGGATGAAAATCAATTATGCCATTTCTGGAGAGATGTTTTTTTTTAAAATAGCTATACTTGAAGACAGCCTAAGACATTACTGCTATCTCCACTTTTCTTTGTAGACAGAGGAGAGGGAAATGCTTACAAACTTTAAGCCACAAGTTAAAAAATTTTTACTTGTCACTGAACTACATGTTCTGTCTGTCTTCAAGAGCTAAAGAGACGATTTTTAATATCTCAGTAGCATTAACATAGAGGACAAAACTGCAGTGATTACAAATACCTAACAAAACACGTTAGAGCATTGTGTATGGTATCATATCAGTTTCCAGGTTAAAGTTTACGAATAGAGCCTTTGCCCCTGGTTTGTAGTTTGTCTCACGATTTAGTTAAGAAAAAAGGACCACTTCTTTAACTTGTGCTACAAAAAAGTGTTCTCCAGCTCTGGAATAACAACATCCATTTCTTTATATCTTTGGTTTATTTCCTTAAAATTATAGACTTAATGTGTCATGTACTTTCCTAGGAGCCTCCATTTTTTCTAGGCTACCCTCAATAGGCCATCTACATGTAAATGCTGTCCCTCAGCCAGAGACCACTGTGTCTGTGCAGCTCGGCTGGTTGGCAGCAGATCAGTCACTGACTGTAGGACTCAGTTTGATGGCTCCGTTCACACTGTTGCATTACAGTCATTTGCAGGGGCTGAGAGAATAGAGAGTCTGCCCTCATCATGCAGCAGATATGCATGGTTCCTCCAGAGAACTCATAATAATTTCTTTAAAACACATACTAAGATGCATGTCTGAGAGTAATGTTTGTCCTGCTATAATAGTGCTCCTCCTGTTTGTTCAGCTGTCCCAGCAATACCCACCTAGCCATTTTTACCATTTATATGATCTATAGTTTGCAGGAGCCTGATCATTCAGGGACAGTGAAAATTGGTGTGTTTTCAGGAAAGCATAAGAAGAAAAGGAAATGAGTTGATCAGTGCCATAATGCCAAATCCCCATTCCAGTGAGAGGTCAGATGACTCTGTTGGCAGTTCTGATCTGACACCAGATGCAGCATCTAAGCCAGCTCTAATCAGGCTTAGCCACTTGGCATAGCACTGATCAGTGTGGAAATACCAAAACAATGTAATTACAGCAGAAGGGTGTACCAGAACAGTCTGTCTCTGAAGTCAGTGTATCTGGGATCACGCTGTGTATTTCTGATCGGGTGCTACTTGGCGTAGTGTGAGTGCACATTTAATGGCCAGTATTCACAGTACCACAGGTGCACAGAGTGAAGGATCTGAGAATGTACAGGCATGGAAATGACAAGAGGGGAGAGACTATTGTTAATGGGATGCAGAAACTGTGATTTGCCTTGGAAAGCTCAAGGGCTGTAGGATGTGGCATCTGGCATACAGGGAGAAGGAAGTATAGTAGAAGATAGCACAACTTCTGTTGTAGTTGTACAGGATGGAGAAGAGCATGTGACTGGTATTGTCTTTTCAGGGCAGAAGAGGAGGGAGCACAGACAGAATATAGGTATTACCAGAAAGCACTGGACAAGAAGGCAAAGACAGAAAAAAGGACTGAAGAGACATGAGAAGAAAGGAAAGGAAAATGGTCTGCAGCATCCTAAGTGCCTGTGATGTTTAAGAGTAGGGTCCTCAGGAGGAGAGTCTTCCCTTATGAGAAAAAAAATCATGCCTTTAACACTGATGGAAGTAGGTCTCTCAAGTACATCTCCAGAAGTTGCTCAGGATAGTGAGAGACAGTCTGGACAGACAATGAAAATACATAAAAAATTAAAACTAATACCTTCTTCAGAATCCTTCCTAAAAGAGATATTTTCATATATGTTTGTTGTGGTCAGGGGTTTTTGGGCAGAGAAGCGGATAAAGTTAGCTGTGGAAACTTTAGTCCCTAGCCTCTATTTCTCAGATCTAAAGTTGGGCAAACTTACCTTTGATAACAGCAACACTGCCTAGTATCTAGCTCCAGCTCCATGCTTGATAGAGATGCTGGCTGCCTTCAGACATTAAGAGAGGAGTTCCAGCCTCATTTTCTAGGAATAAGAGCCTTAATTCTCCAGGTGGTTTTTTGGTGTTTTGTGGGGGGAGGGAGGAGCTCAGAGCAGGGCTGTTTGGTTTGTTGGATTAGGGTTTTTTTTCCTTTTTTTTTCCTTGTCTTTGGAAAAGCTTTTGCACTGTTTAAAAATAAAAATTAGGACTTCTAGCAGAGGCAATGGTGGTGGCTAACCTTACTGGTCTTACAGTTTCCATTATCTAAGCTTTTCTTTGGAGCAGTAACTGGAATAGAAGGCAGAGAGTGGGAGTGCTGAATGGGAAGGTGAGGGGCCCTGGCAGATCTCTGCAATGCAGGTGGAGCTCCCTCAAGCCTCTGACTTACATTTTCTGAGTCAGAGAATTCAGGGTTGATGGTGGCAATTATGTACACTGAGTACAACAGAGATCTGAGATAAAGAGATAATGGTCTTACTTATAATAAGAGAAAGGCAGTAGCTGAGAGCAATAGAAGAAGAAAGCAAGAAGAAAGGAAAAACATTAAGTGGGAGTAGGTCAAGGCATATATTTTTGCAACGGTGCTGGAATTTCAGGTCTTTAAACTTCTTCAACAGGTGATACTTCCTCCCTGGGACTCTGTAGCTATTAATATGGAAGCGAGACATTAAAATGTAGAGAGACAGTCTGGCGCTTAGTCCCTGAGAAGTTTGCAGACGGGGAGCTGTGGGAAACTTCCTCAAGGAAAAGTGTTTTGCCCTGAGGCTACAAATGGTGGAACATATTTTCAGGGTTGTTCCTAAGCAAAAGGACCTAGGGAGGTTCAGACCAAAATGATCTTCTCTCCGTAAGTGAGCTGTAAGAGGTCGCAGTGTGTTTTGGAAGGCTTGAAGATGTTGCTGTTCATAAGTGTCGTGAGATGACTTTTCAGGTTCACCCTGTTGGAGCCTGAATGATTTGATAACGCCTACACTACACTTATCTTACAGCTTAGGGATGTTTCTGTACCTTACTAACTTTCTCAGTAATACATTTGTTACCCAGCTTTGGCCTGGTGACTGCATTTTGTGTTAAATTTTTGTTTAATTTTATCTTATTTTTCTATTTTTTTTTCAAATTTTGCCGTCTAATGTGAGGTGATTACTGCACTTTGATAACTGAAATTACTGTAGCATTTTGGAAGCAAACACTTGATCAGTAGTTAGGCTGAATCCAATTCCCTTTAAAAGGCCAGTTACCCAATGACAGGTCACCTGTGGAGTTAAAGAATATCAACAGTAGCCTCAAGCTGTTCAACACTGGACTATTCAGTGAGTAGGTAAATTTGGTAGACTTCAATACTAATAGTTCCTCAGGCATCATTATTATATAGAAATTTATTCCTTGGGTTTTTTTCTGTCCTATGCATTTCTGTAGCACCTCTATTAGAATAATTTAGTACATCTCTGTCATTTGCTTTGACTGTTATTTTCAAGAGGTAATACCTCAAAAGTAGACACAATTAGATTACTGAATAATGCAAACCACAAGAGACATTTATAGAGAGGAAAAAATAAATACAAGCTAATGGCTAGTTCAACCTTCATTAAATACAAAATGTAACAATTATGGTAAGGTTTCCAAATTCCTTAAGTGTCCTATATCGCCTACGGCCTTTTTTTTCAACCCTAGAGCTGTGCAGCCTCTGCATTTAATGTGCACAATAACTTTTCAAAGGAAAGGAGATTTTTGCATTTGCAAGTGCATATGCATTCAGTAAAACAGTCCTCAGCAAGTGGTGAGTAAAGTTCTCCAGATAATTTCTTCCTCAGTAGGACCTGCAGAACTTAGAAACACACTGATTTCTGAATGCCCTTGTCAAAGTCCCTGTTATGTCAGAAACATTTTTATTTTATCTCAACTCAATTTATCCTGCTCAGCACCTCAAGCATCTTCTCTTTAGTAGTTATTTGACATCCATCATTAGTGCACACTATCAGGATGTCCTAGTGCAAAGCACTAAAAAGCATCATGGTAAATGATTGTATCACTCCAGAAGGCATCATCACTATCATTTAAAAAACTCTTCATACACCTGCCACATGAGTATGTCTTAACGGGATAAACTGAAGCAAAACAAACACCTTAATTTTAATTCTCTGGTTTCTGAGAAACAGGAAATACAAAAGGAAATTAGAACACCCAGCACTCTTGGTAAAAATTATCATAGGCGTTTGAAAAACAGTCACACAGAAAAGAATATGTGCAGAGTCAGAGACTGCAGTGACCTCCCACACTGCCAAGATCTTTAGAATTACTGAAATTATAAACAAAGTAAAAGCTCTTCTTTCCCAAACAGCCGCCTAGATGTCACTTGTTTCCACATTCCGGCTTCTGTCGCTGCAGCCCACACTTTTTCTGTTGCTAAGTGCTTTAGGCTTCTGCAATATGTTCCAGCAGCTCCCTGTTTCTCTCATATCTCCAAACGTGCTATCATCTGAGAGCAGAATGTCTAGGTTTATCTGACATGGCAAGAAAAAAAGATTAAACTGTACAAAGTACAGATCCTTAAAGAACACTAGAATTTTCCATATGAAAAAATGTCTTTGTAATCCTGCATGTAATTTCATAACAGTTTGCTAGAACCTGTTTTCAATCCATGGTAGGATATGTGAGGGATGAGGGCACATTATGGCTCCTGGGAGCAGCTGTAACTAAATCTTGACTGTAAGTGACAATAGCAGCACAGAGCTGCTGCACCGGGTACTTGCAGACGCTTACATCAGTGCTGCCACTGAGCTATGCAAATAAAGAAGCTCATAAATAAATGGAAATCATAGGGAAAGTGGAAAAAAAAGGACAATACAACAGTTAAGAATTTATATAATTTTGTAATTATATTGGTAAATATAGACTGTTGCATTTTTTCATCATTCTGACTCAAACACCGTTTGGTTTCTTTTCCCCTAATAGCAGGCACATAGTAGCTTCCATTCAGGAGAGAACGTTATTGTCACAGTTATTCACCCAGCTATGTCTGCCTTTTTTTGTTGTGGTGAGTAGGCATCTTACTGAGTGCAGTTTTCAGCCTGTGTGCTTTTACCCACCCTGGGGTACAATTCCACAGCTCTCCCTGTATCCTTGGCTACAGTAGCAGCATACCTACTATTGTGATTGCTGGCAGATTTTGCTTTATGTCTTTCATTCAAGTTAAGATGAGCAACATTAGCTCTTTAATAGTGATTAAAGAGCTGTCTTTAGTGATTAAAGAGCTCACATATGTAATTAAACTGTGTGGGCATCCCCCTTATCAGATACAAGAAGCATTCTAGGTACATTTTTAGGTTAGATTTGGCATTTCCCAAAGCCAGCGCAAGGTACAGGAAAAGTAAGCAGTATTTTCAGGAGAAAGTCATTCAGCACACAAGCACTGGACTGGTAGAATGCAATAGTTGATACTAAGGCACCTCATTTTTCCATTATATGTGTTTTGGGGGTTTATTCTGGATTATATTTAGCCTGGTCACTGGAGCCAAACACCTCCACTACACATGTGTTTCAAAGCTTTCTGAGAAGAAGTGTTAGGTATGTGCTAGAGGACCTTGTGATGATGCAGCTCACACGCTATTTTGGAACCTCTTGTCCCCATTAGCACTAGGGTGCATGTGGAGCAGATTTGAAGCAGAGCTTCTGTTTTCATTTCCTCCTGAAGGAATTTGGTTTGTACCACTTTGAGAACTGCAACACCACATGGTAAGTGGAGACAATGACAAGATTTTCCTTCAAACCACACTGTTGCTTTGAAACTAATTGCTAATGTAGACACAGCCTTTTTTGATAGCTGATGAGGAGCAATCTGCAGGTTCTGCTAGGGCCTAGGAGACCAGATCAGCTGCTTTAGGCTGAATCTCTCCCCTCCATGTAGACCACCTTTCAATATCACTGCAGGCCTTCCTGCTCTTCTCTCAGCGCTCTGTATTATTCCTTTTCCCACATCCATTTTCATGTTGGAAAAGGTCCCTGGCCTGCCCCAGTTACCACACACATGGAAGTTACACAAAGTGACCTGTGGCTGCAGAAATGATGCAGGCTGCAGTGAGGACAGACAGCTGCCTGAGACATGAGAATGGAGATGCCATAGCCAAAGAGAAGTGAGAAAAGTGTGTCTCTAGGGCTAAGTGGGCATATATAGGTTGGTAGAGAGGGGTGTCAAAGCCCCCATGACTTCTAAAGTTCTGCTGCTTTTTTTTTTTACATCT
Source organism: Gymnorhina tibicen (assembly GCA_013399875.1). Classification (NCBI taxonomy): domain Eukaryota; kingdom Metazoa; phylum Chordata; class Aves; order Passeriformes; family Artamidae; genus Gymnorhina; species Gymnorhina tibicen. The sequence continues at coordinate 795,830 of VXAZ01002365.1, read as the reverse complement.
CAGCCTCCCAAAACATCACTGGCAGTTCACAGTACCCTGACATTTCCCTGTAACAAAAAAAAGCCCCTCCCAGTGTCCCCATTTCTTATTCTGAAATAGCTCACTTGCTCCTGCTGCAAATTTAGATTAACTACACAAATACAAAATTTCTAAAACAATGTTTCAGCAAGATGCTTTCCCTCTGCCTCATTCTCCCCACACAGAGGGTAAGAGAAATTCTCGTTAAATCTGTCTGGTTTCTCTGGGTTCCTGGGCCTCTTTTTTGCCTCCAGACACGTTCTTTTAATAACTGTGTGCTGAGACAAGAGATATCTTGCCTCTGCCTTCATTCCCTCAGTTAGTCTGTGCCTGAGACCAAAGCTGATAACTACTCTTTTCCTTAATCAAAACCCTGGATGGGGTGTTCTGCTGCTTGACATCTTAAAAGCTTCTTGTGGAGGGCTGGGGTTAGGACACACTCCGCTCTACCCTAGTGTTAAATGGCCTGGTTTATTTTGAAGCAGAGAAGAATACCAGTCGAGGCAGGCAACATGCAGCAAATAACAACTACAAAGCAGTGTAAGAATCAGCTGAAAAGCACGCTTCATCCCCTTCTGCCCAGACAAATTATTGGCACAGTCCCCACCAACCATGTAAGGAGGGACACACAGCCCCTGCATCACTCTACTTCCTGCTTCTTTTCCCCTGAAGCGCTGGTTAAACTAAGTAGATTTTAAAATGTAGTCATATGCTCAACTTGCTAATAATCAGCTCAGTGTAAATATCAACACATTGCTGCAGAGAAGCTCAAATGTCATCGTAACCGTTCCCTTGGATCCTTTCAGCTTGGTGAGGGACAGAGAGAACAAAGGTGCCAGAGGACAAACAGCTGCCCTACAGCAAGCATGGAAGAGCAGAAAGGAGAGAGGCAAAACAATGAGAGAGCTGGTAAAGCTAGGGTCACCTGGAGTGTAGAAAAGTAGTGCCTTACGGAGCAGCTACAGATCAACACAAGGTGATACCAGCAACACAATTTTCAACATTTTTCCTATGTAGAAAGACCTGAGATGGAAAAAAATTACAGGGGCAGTAGTAAAAACTCTTTTGAATTCAGATGACAAGGGCCAAAAGCAAGAAGTGTCCATATAGTTCATCAACTAGCATCCAACTAAAACAAACCAAAAAATAAACCCCTAGCTGTAAGGGACAGCCGTTTGACATTTTTTCCTGATATGCTCCTATGAAGGACAAGGAATAAGGGGCAGAAGTGACCTGTATCTCATGCATAACGAGATCAACCTAGGAAGCACTGAGATGTTGTATTGCAGTGCTCTGCTTGCTACAGTTGCAGAAAGACAACTCTCACCTTCCCTTATAACAACTACTAATGTCTCTTTAAGGGCAGTATATACAGATGCAGTGTATTCCCTGAACTCTATTCTTGTTATGTTACTAAGATACAACTATGTTTCTATGGAGAGCTTATTGGTGGGAAAAATAAACTGTTTTGATGAATTATAAAAAAGGAAAATTAATTTTTCAAAACAAAATATTGCATGAGAAGGCTAATGATATAAAATCACACCAATACAGAATTTCAAGTACATAGTTAACTCTTTTTTTTTTTTTTAATTCCTAGCAGACATTCATCCTAAATTTTGCATGGTCTATAAACTGATATAAATTACTATCTGTCCTGCAAAATACTTAACTAACTCTGAAGCCATGCATGTAGTGGCTACAAAAGCTCCAACTGAATTTGTTTTTAAAAGGTAAGTATAACTGTGCAGCAATTTACTGTGGAGTGTAAGTATCTGCATGACCAGGAATATGCCATGTTGTGAAGTGAACAAAAGAGCTTTGAAATGTAGAATGGTAAAGCAAAGCAGGAGAGAACAAATAAGTGTGGTAAATAAAGCTCACCATTTAATTTTAACATGCTTCTGTGTAACAGCTAGACTCTACAGATGACAATTAATAGATATGTGGGGGATTGTGGCATTCCTGCTTCTTTTTTGTTTATAGCTCTAATTATTTTATACTGTGCTGAAACAGACCTTGAAAAATGCTGTGCTTGACTTAAAGAATTGTTTAGTTGATCATTCAGCAATTAGGCAAAGCAAGCAGCTAAACAAAAAGAAATTGGTGAGGAATTCCACACTTAAATCAATTGGAATTTATGAGTGACCTCTTCTTGGTTTTTATCTTTACGTCTGTGAGAAATTGTTAATCTCATTTGAAGATGCACTTTGGTATTTTCAGTGTCAGAAATATTCTATAGGTTACATATCAGTTTAATCAATTGTCTTATTCAATATTAAATGCACAGGTAGCTATGTAAAATTTCTCACTGGCACCTAAGAGGAAGCATTTCTTTCAATGAGCAGATAGAAGCTGCCATCTATATTCTTCTGGTTTTATGCCACCCCTTTTTCTCTCTCACTTGGAGTCTCCCAAATCTAGCGCCAACATATAAATATACATATGGCTGCCTAAAGCAGGAGGATTCATAGGACAGCAAAAATTAGTTAAGAAAAGTCTGACTGATCTGGCTGTGCCAATTAAAAAAATTATTACAGACCTCAGCACTTTGTCCCTCCCATAATGCCAGAGGGCACCATCCCTAGGAGGTGTGTCAGAAGAAACTGTATGCATCTGACTCACCTGCCTCTACATCCTCACTGGTGGCTAAAGCTAAATGCCACACTATACAGGGAAATAGGTATGGTTCCATCTCCTCTCCCTCCGGGTGTAACAACTTTCTGCAGAAGGGTAGGGCAACTGGCTGGGGCAGTTAAAAAGTAACATCTTAATTCTACCTATCTCCCCGGCATAGTTAGCATTGTTAAGATTATAAGATGGTAGAAGCCTTTGGCCTAGACTGACAGAGAAACCCCCACATCTACTTGCTTCCTAATTTCCTGCATTCATTTGCCATATCTTCTCTCTTGCATTCTCTTTCACTCATCCCAGCTCTCTTCCTGTCCCCCTTCTCTATCTGTAGTGCTTGTTTTGCAAAGGCTATCTTCTACTGATATCAAAAGCTGCCATTATAAATTTCAAAGCAGACAGACAGCCAGCTGCTGGTGCACATAAAACTTCAAAATGTAGTTGATCTGAGCATGCACATGGATCTCTAGAATATACAAGAAAGTCTCTGCAATGAACAGTGTATCATATACCCTTGACCTGTGGCATACAGAACAATGTGTGCAGTACTCAGTTCCCAGTGAGGTAGCCTAGGTTTCCCTCAGCCCACTTCCATTCTGTCCCCAGATTTCCTGTGTCTCATTTTATTTCCAGCATTCACTATGCACACTGGTTCCATTTTCGTGTGCCTTTTCTCATACTCTTCATATTCTCTACATCGGATTTTAGCTCTGGTTCCACTTCTTTTATTTCCATGTCTCTCTACACCTTCCTGTCCAGCACTAAAAAGAGAAATTTGAGAATGATCTGGTTTCATCTTCACTTGAACAGATACCATCTTTGCTAGAACAAACTTAAGTTTTTTGTAACAGAATTACAGGAAAGTAACCAGCTGTCATGACTGAAAGCAATTTCATTTAAGTCCTGAAAAACCCTAGAGAGAGCAACCATTACAATAAAGAAAAAACCAAGATGTTTGACACCTATAGTGTTCTAACTGCAGGAGTCTCTGTGTATTTTGTGCTTTAATTTCATATCCACTAAGTAGTTCGAATTGGCAATGATACAAATGTTCTGAGACTCACTGATGGCATTTCTAATCAATTCAGTGAATAATGACTGCAAATTTCTATGAAGCAATTTACTTGCCATGAAGAAGAGAAAGGGATGCTTGCTATTCTGTCTGAGACACTGAACCCGCATGAAAGAAACAGAGAAGAATAGGAGTCTCTTCCCCTGCTCTTTCAGATTTCTGTTTCATAAAGGCAGAAGTGTACCCTGAATTGTACCTGAAAAGGACAAGCAGCAGAGGTGTGCATATGCAAGTGACCATTTTCATCACCTGCAGCTCTTCATTGTTTTGCTCAAATTCTTTTCACCAGTTTTAGTCTCCAACACAAAATGTAAACAAAATATAAAAAAAGGAATTAAAACATATTTCTTTCACTGGGCTAGAGTTTTATAGTGATCTATCATCTGAGGCACAAACCTCATTTTTAGACAATCTACAGAAAATACCTCACCATTTCCTATCTGAGTACGGTAATTGCCCTAGTTGAAGTAGGCTTGATATCTTTTGTTTTGAAAAGCAGGATGTCCTGCCTTTCAGAGCAGTAGTAGAGAAATAAAGGAGTGTCTCGTGTTTGTTTGCAAACCCAGGCAGAACTGTACAAAGAGTCTGTCTCCATGCTATTAACTTCCTTCTACAAGGACTAAGCTGACTCTTGCTGAAGTCAATGGAAAGACTTCATTTACATTAGCTGGAGCAATCTCCACCTGGAGAAAAAAATAGTCAAGAAAAAACAAGCAATGAAACTAGATTTTCCGCTAAAACAATGCCCCAGATCCAAAAAATATACACAACTGGTAGACACTTTGTATGCTCAAATACCACAAATGCCAGATATAAATAAAAGCATCAATTCTGATATTGTAAAGATACTGAAATTATTATCTACATGAACGATAAATATTCTTCAAAATTTAGAGATACAAGGTGCAAGGAAATGAGAAACAGTATTTAAGTAGCATTGTGATAGGATATTGTGAAGTTACATATGGGAACTAAAAGGTTTAGCAATATAAAGAAGAAAACAGTTACAATGATATGCCTGTATATGTCATGTCATATATTACAAATATTTATATGCTAAAAAATGACAATATAGAGATAGGAACTAAGCACAGGTAATCTGCTTAGTCTTCTAGTAATTTCTGCAGCAGTTAATCAGTCTCCAAACACCTGTATAACTACAGAAATGAAAATCTCAAGTGTAGATAATGAACACCCCACTATTTGCATTTTGGGAACTCCTTCCTGCTTGCCAAAAGCAAGGTTTACAAGAACAAATAGTAACTTTCCCTGTTTCTGTGTGAAATATACACAACTAAAGCAAAGTGCAACTAAAACAATGACCAGCTACCAGTGACTGAAATCATGGTAGAAATAGCTACAGCTCTTGTTAGCAGAAGTATATCACTTTTTGCTTCTTACAAGGGTGACCTCCTTCGTGGTACTACTTCCCGCTTCCATTCATCAGAAAGGAAGGGGTTTGGTCTTTCAGTGAGGCAATAGAACTGTACTGTTTTTAGCCTAGAGGCCTTGTACTAAATCCAAGTAACCTGGAAAACACTTTATATGAATATCAGCTTGGTGTAAGAAAGCAATAAACTATCTTAATTTGATTATTTTAAATGGATTGGTGTTTTGCGTAGGTGGAAGATGATCATTACAGAAAGGAGCACTACACAGACTAATATATAAATAGCCCATGCTGTGAGGAGAACAATAGCCCTGTTTCTTTTCTCAGAGCACAGATACAATTAGTTAGAGGATATTGCATTCTTCAGAAATTTTTGGCATCCAATAGAAAAAAACAATTGCATTTCAAAACAGAATATTGTATTTGGAAATCATTTCCTCTTTTAATAACCTGCCAGGGCTTTCAGTCTTTCCCCTGCAAACGAACACATCCCTTGTAGTTTAGCACAATGCTTTCCCACACTGCTGATTGCGAGGTCGCTGACTCCTGATGCAGTGACACAGAATCCTGAGCGTGGCTTTTGGCAGGAAAGTAACTGCTTTCCACGTATATTGTGTTAAAAATGCGTATGTTTCTGTAGGGTTTCCATCTACTGTTATGTGAACTCCACTGATTTAACTCTTATACTTTTACTGTCACAGAATAACTACATACTTTTGTTGAAGAAACGTAGAGGTAAAGGCAACATGTTCATTTTCAAAGCAGGAAATCTCAGTCCCCTGACAGCACTGTATTCCTACTGCTGGATTTATATTCTAATGGCTGATGTAGATTTCATCAGATTGTCCAGTGGCAATAATTCATTCCATGTAACCTGGGTGTACTCCATTCTCTCTGGCTTAGAGAGAAGACCTATTGCACTCACCAGTCAATCCATCTTAAAACTAGTTTAAAATATTAATAATCTTGGTTAGCTAGATGGAAATATGATTGATTGCTACATAATCCACTAAATAATAAAACAAATCAATAGCTATAGTTATAAAACTAGACCCACGGGATAAATTAATCAAAACCAGTACCTACATTTCAAACTCATATCTTTCACTCTGTCTTCCTTCTGCACTGTCTTTTGCTCAGATGTGAAAATCTTCATCTGAGGTCATGAGGTAGAGGCAGATACAAAGACCAAATGGATATCAAGCATTATACTGTTACAAACTCTTCGCTCTTAACAACTCATTATTCTCCTCATTACAAGTGGAAAACCCTAAAATACTCTAATTACACTGCAATCAGTGTTGACCCCTTACTTCTTGTGTGACTCATCCTATCTGCTCATTTTTTTAGTTTCTTCTTTTGCTTGCCATAATTACTTTTCCTGTAATAACAGAAGTATCACGGCAGACATGAATATGTATCAAGTAAAACAAACATATCTTATTAATATTTTTAATATTTAAAAACACAACTTCATAAACTTCCAACCCACCTTCTCTCTGTATTTCATATGTGGAACAGCTTTTACTTCGATGTGCTGCAATAAATGGATGTGCTGCACTCGTTGCTGTGCTGTCTCAAAAACTTGTTTTACAAATCATGCATATAATAAACTTGCACACTATCATTTATAATGTTACTATGTACCCAAAATAGCCTTCAAATTGAATAAGATGAAACAAAACATCCATCATCTAATTAGCATTCAAAGATCAGGAGAACTGGTAAGTCTAGCAAGAACTGGTAGGTCCTGAGCTTTAAAGGAGATCTGTAAGGGGTATCTTTGCATTACCAGAAAGATCAAAGCTTGAGTGTCTGCTTTCTCTGTGTTATTAAAAATCCCACAAGTTTTGCAAATGTAAGGTAGCTATCCTACATCTTGAAAAGATGCAAAAATACTTTGGTAATCATGTTTTGTCTGTATAAACAGAAAGTTTGTTTCTGAGTCATATTTACTTATTTTTATGGTACACCGATTTCACTAAAAGTCTACATCAGCACGAGCAAAGTGAATTTCTGTGCATTTAAGAAGTGGTTTCATGCTTGCACTCCTTTTTTAGGCAAGAGAAAATGACTTCTGTTTACTGGGAAACATACTTGTCTGTGTTCTGGTTTGCTTGTGCTGTTGGAAGGGTCAACAGAGCTGGAAGCAGGGGAATTTTCAGTTGGCACTGCTCCTGCGACAGCAGCTCCCACTTGGCCCTACTGTGGAGAAGGCCTGGCTCGAATAAGCTGCACATGGAGTTCCTCAAGATCAGGGGCTTGCTTCTGCAAATTAAAATATACTCTAGTCTCCACCTAGACACAGCACAGTGCAGACCTGCCTGCAGAATGAGGGAGTTTTGGCCTCCTCACTCAGCATTCACAGGAGTGTGGTGAAGCGAAGACCCATAATCCTGGTTTGCATGAAGATGGGAAAAGGCCCCATGACATCGAATTTGAGCTGACAAAGCAAGAGAAAAAGTAGGCAGCAAGGATCAGCAGATGTCCAAAAGGAAAAAAACCCAAACAATTTTCCAGATTCTGGCCCAAGTGTACCTATGCCCTGGTACTTTAAGTTCAAACCCGTATCACTAAAACCACTCCGGATTTGGCCTTCCTGATAGATCTTATTCTTTGTGTGATGGAAATGTGAAAAAAATATAGTACAGAATAGCTGGCTCTCAAGACTGCCTTTCACCTTATAGGTCTTGTTCAGTAACACACAAAGCCTAAGAAATTTAGGGCTGGAAAAGGCTGAGAAGTGAGGAAACACAGACTAGATCAGCTTGAGGGGAAAAAGATTCTAAGCGCAGGAAGGCAGCGTGGTTGGCGCTGTCAGAGCGACCAGAAAGACAAGGGGGATGGTACGGGGACCGTGAGTGCAAGAGACAAAAGAAAGAAAATACCACACGAATAAATACAGAAAACCTGAGTTAGAAATTGATCTAAAGAGACACCCCGCTTCCCTTAACTTCGGTTACGGATGTGTCAGCCGTAGGAAGGGGGAGCAGCGGGATGCCTCAGAGATGAGCTAAATCGCCCTGCAAACGCAAGAGGAAACGCTGCCAAGGAACCGGAAAAAATGAAGCGAGCAAACGCCCCTTTTTCCGCCCTGCCCTACACGAAGCTGCTCGGGGAGACCCCTCGGACGGCCAGCAGTACGCAGGGCCTCGGAGCGGCTTCCCGGGAGCCTCTGCCGAGGACACCCACTTCCTCCCTCGGGAGGAGGCGGCCGCGCAGGGCCGCTGAGGAGTAGCGAACGGCAGCAGCGCCCCACTCGGCTCGGCGCGGCCGGGCTCCCCTGCAGCGGGGAGAGCGGCCCAGAAAAGCGCTGCGGCAGCCCCCGCTCCCCGCGCCGCCGCCCGGGGCATTCCCCGCGCTCCGCCCTGACCCCCCCGTTCCCCGCGCAGCCGCCGGCTCAGCCAGGGCCGCCGCGGCCGCCAGGTGTCGCCGGCGCACGGGCGTCCCCGCGGCCCCT
>VXAZ01002365.1:655110-787215 GCA_013399875.1 Gymnorhina tibicen | reverse complement strand
CGGCGGGGGGAGCAGCCATGTTGGAGCGGGGAATAAAGTGACTTTCCTCAGGGAGGGAGCGCGGCCGGCGGTCCGGCGGAGGCGAAGGCTCTCGGGCGGCGAGGGGAGGGGGGGTTCGGCTCCCGGCGGCCGGATACCGCTCCTAGGCGGAGGAGAAGGGGAAGGAGAAGGGGCAAAGGAACCGCCCCCGGACCCGCGAAGCTCCGGTGCTGCTGGTGAGTTGTGGCTGCTCATTGTCTCCCGGCCCCGGGGTGCGGGTCCGGCTCGCGGCGGGGTGTTGGCTGTCGGCCTGCGGTGCGTGGGACGTCGCGGGGGGTGAGGTGACAGCGCGGCCGCGGAGGAGGGGGGAAGTGATGGTGGTCGTGGGGGAGCGCCCCGCGAGAGGGCCGGGGGCTGCCCGGTGAGCCCCGGCTGCGGGGAGCGCCGCTCGGCGCCCCCGGGCAGGGTCGGGCCGGGCTGCGGGGGATTTCCGCTGCCCGGTGGCGGCTGGGAGCGGCTCCGCGGGGGCTGGGGGGCAACTCCGGCAGGCTGAGCCCTCTGCGAGCGGAGCCGAGCGAAGCCCGACCGGAGGGGTGAGCCGGGGATGCAGCCCCTGAGCACTGCCGGGTTTTTTGGTGATCCTGCGTTCGTCACCGTTCCCCACCGCCTCCTCCTCTTCAAGCGAGGCAGCGTTCTCCTGACAGCTCTTCTCCTCGCAGCCTCCGCACGTATGACACATTCGCTCCTATTGCAGGTCTCCCCCCACACGCACACCCAAAATATGTAGGTTGGCATAAGAGCGCTTGGCATAAGAGTCTTTCTGCTCTGAGCTTTGAGTTCGAAGGTGACAGGATACGTGAACATTGCCTGACCCTGAACTTCTGTGAACTCCTCCCTCTCCTTCCTCGCTCAGATATGTAATAGCTTGAGACCACTGAGAGTAAAATGGTTCTCTTGAAAGAACGGGGGAACCCAGGTGGGATCGTGTACATTTTATATTTCTTATATTACGCCCACCAGTGCCAATACCATGTTCATAGGAGTGGATTAGCTGTTGTGTTAGAAGAATGCTGACCTTGATCCCCTTTGTCTCTCCTGCAACAATTTTGGTAGCTGGCTATAGTTGTTTTAAACTCATTGCTGTCTTTGGCACTTTGCTAATGGTTGTTAACAGTGTTATGGGTGCTATGAGCAAAATGGGGCTGACTTATATCATAATCCAAACTCAGTAATTTAAAAGGCATCCATTTTCTTTTTTAATTTTGGTGAATAATTTCTATTCTTTTGTAGTTTAACAGAAGATCAGTAGCAACATTCTTGTAGGTGTCGCGGTATAGATATGAGAGCAAGCCTGGTGTGACGTTCTTCCATTACTTCTCTCCCCCCCACTTCTTTTTTAATTGTATTAGTTGAACTGGAAACTATATCACCAAAGGTTAAATACTGGGAAGAATGCGGGGCAGAAGAAAACATTTATGAAATTGGACTTAGTACCATATTCAGATTTGTTTTTCTTACTAGAATTGGAAAATAAAGTAAGTAGGTGATCTGATATTTTATGTGCTTAAGACATTAAAGCAATTGTGATATTGCTTTGTTATAAGAATTCTCTATATTTGCACATAGCTCTTGTTATTTACATCTGCACTTCAGTAAGTGACATGAGAGAGGCTTGTTTTGAATAATTGATGTAGAAGTAACAGATATGAAAACATAAAATCACATGTTTGAATACATGGTGAAAATTTTTCTTAAAAATTGTTCGTGCTTGAAAGAACAAACTGAATTTACTTCTCCAGCATAGATAAACCATTATAATGTTAACTTGGCATTAAAAGGGCCACTTAAATTGGAAAGATGAAAGCATCTTTTGCTGGCATTATTTAAATACTGCTTTGACAATAATGAGTCTGACTTAAAAAAATCTTTAGGAAGGATAACGCAGTGAGGTTCATACCTTGTATTTGCATATTGTGCTGTGTAGCCCTGTGTTTATCCAGGATGCAGCTCTATACAAATCATGAGGTGGGTTCTGCCTACATCCGTACTGAAGAGTTTGCAAATTAAAGCCCATGTTGTCTGAAGCAAATTATAGTTTGAATGTGGGGAGTCATTTATTTTAAGCTTGGCTAAGAATGTAGTGCATTAATTGATCTTTTTAATATGTAAAATGCCACTAGCGTATAGTGAAATACTGAATTTATAATTGCAAATATAATTTCGATTGAGAAACAGATCACGGCTGTGTATTTCCCCTGAATGGCTCTGGCTTCAGTTTCTGCCTGACACTGCAGTGTGTAAATACGGAATAGCTTAAGACAGGGATGTTAAGATGCTAAGTCTGCACGTGTTACTGTTATCATGTGGAGCTCTTACAGTAAAACTATGCAGAACTTTTTGAATGGCCTAGTAACATACAAAATCTTCTAATTTCTTAAATGACTACCTGCAGCTAGGAAAAAAACCCCCAATGTTTTGCTCATCTTAGTAAGTTTCTGTCCAGCACTATATTTGAGTAATTGCGCCTAAAAAGTGCAGTTGGGAAAGGCTTTGCTGACATCTGATTCAGTGAACAGTCTACATTAAAATCTTTCCATGAGTTTGCTCTTGACCCTCTTTTCATGTTTAGTGGAAGCTGTTGATATTCCATGTACTAATCAGCTTCTATTTTTTGTCCAAGAAAGCTAATGACCTGTATTTTAAAAAGCTATATATAGTAGTTGTGTATTTATTGAGTGCATTATATGGCATGATTTTTAGACACATGAAATTATGTCTAAAAATCAAGCTCAATAATGATAAAGCTTTTCTAGCATAAACTCACTAAATGTTGCTTACAGTTCTTAAGTTATGGGTATCTTAACTTGTTAGCTGGATGCTTTCTAATGCTTACTCTTTTTTTATTTCTGCAGCAAGCCTTGTATAGCTATTGAGGCAGCTGGACACCACTGTAATAAGTGGCAGTTCAGAATTTTATATAATACACTACAACTTTGGCATGTAAAAAGGCTATTAAAATGCCAAATGGTATGGTTCAACAGTTATGGTTCACATCTAAAGAACAAACTAAACCAGTCTATTGTTAGCAATCACTGCCTTATTTTGCAGTGCACATAATCATAGCAATGGCTTTTTCCTTCTGAGTGTAAAAAGTGGGATTTTTTTTTGGTGCCTTTTCACATACTGATGTAGCAGCTTGGATGATGGAGGTAAAAGCATTTTGTATTTACATATTTTGATCACTAGACAATAATTTGTTTTTTAAAAGTAAGTCTAGGCCTAGGGGGCTTTTAAAACTCTGAATATTTTCTATCCTGTTATTTATTCCTTTTGGCCCCTGGTAATGTTTTTCCCCATGAAACAGGGCTTTCTCCAGAAATACACACTAGTGCTGTGGGATGGGGTTTTTTTTCCTGTGTATTTTGTGGAGAGTCGTGATGCACTTCTGACAACTTTTATTTGAAGAATAAAAGTTAATGCTTGTTCGGACAAATGACTTTTTATAATTCTGTATTGAATGCAAATTCATATATACTCATTCTTAACTGACTTGATGGATTGGCAGTTCTTGCAGAGTTGTTGGTTTCCTGAACTTCTTTTGGCAGTGATGTCAACTCCAGAGTTTAGTAGAACTGGCTAATAAGAACATTTACAAACAGCAGTTTAAACCACTGATAGTCACAAGGAATAAACAAGACTGGTACTTGAGCTGCTTTGTCAGCTTGGAGCAGAAGAACATTGAGAAAGAAAAAAAAAAAGAGTTCTTTAGTTCTGTGGTCCCATTATATGGAAAACAATGACCATAATGGGTACATGAATGAGGTAATTTGCATTGGACCAGCTTTTGCTACATCAGTCCTTGGGTAGTAAGGCTTTAGCCACATCCCTGGAAATCGTTATACCCTATATCTGTATTATAAAATACCATAGACACATTGATACTGGAAATCATTGTAACAGTGCTTTACTGGCATATTTGGGCTTTTGTGGTGTAGTGCTTGCTTTTAAAGGATTAGAAATTTCATTCACTAGGAACTGTCAGTTTATCAGGGGTGCTGTGCATAAGCACGAATGTCAGAGAAAAAAGAAATGTGGTAGAGCAGCACTGTCAATGCAGCACCAGAAGAAACAGCTGTCGAGTCGCGTTTTAATTTTTCATGTGTTAAGACAGAATTAGGCAAAATGATTTTAAGAAGACTGAAAAGTACCAACTTTATGACATTTTTAACTAAACACTCGAAGGCTTCTCTGAATTTCACGACAATTTTCTTCTTGCTTATTTCAGTAATACCTTGAAAATGCTGTAAGCTGAAGGACAGTTTTATCTTATGTTTTGATTATGACCTTTTTGTTTTCCTTTTTTATTTCTCTTCTCTGGAACAACTAGTTTTGCATATTTTATGATGATCAGGGCTGTATTATTATACCAAAACAAAGAAATGACGTGTCTTTCAGTTGCACTCCTAGCTGCAGTTCTTGCCTATCTTTGATTTTAGGTTGAACTTCTTAGGTATTTTGCGTAAGTGAATGTTACTCTGTGCCCTCTAATCATATTTCATTTAATTATTATCTGTACCTTGTAATTGTACTCCTTTCTCTGACTGCTGTTGTTTTCGAAGGTTTGTTAGAGTTGCACAACGGTCTCTGATTTTTAACATCTGCATTTTGTCAGCTTCACTAAGGATGCTTGGATGCTTTCAGTTTGTGTTAAAGGTGTCAGAATCATGACATTCTCTTCTTTGCTGCGTGGATTAGAGCATTTTGCAGGCATGTAGCTGTACTGAGACAGTAATATCATAGTCAGCTGTCATAACCTGTATAGTCTTTCAGAAATGTCTTTTCCCAAGTATTTCTGACTTCCTGTTCTTATCTTACTCATCTGGAAGTATCTTTGTTTGGATGTTGTTCAGGTATGTGCAAGGTGTCTTTATACAGGAGTCATTAAAATTAACATTTTGTGAGTTTACAGTTAATTGGTGTTCACTGAAACAAATATCTTTGCAAAATACGGATTATTGAGAATTATGAAAGAATATTAGTCATCAGCAATACCATTGTCCTGTAATTGAGAGAAAGCTGTTTGGATTAAAAAGTTACAGTGTTCTATAGGTTAGTTTACAAAAAATGTAAAGAAGCCAGTTTACAAAAATGTAAAGAAATTGACATTGAGATCAATTAATAAGATTTGTAAGAGAGGCCAAAGGCTGTGATGAGGAAAGCCCATGCTGTCACCAGCTATTACAATTAGGTGTATTTTAGGATGAAGTTGAATTCTAACAAAGCCATTAGCCAGTTAGAAAAGCTAAAGAAAATGTTATCATTTGATGTTCTTCGAATAGGTTGATGTTCATGAAATAGTGTTATGGTAGACCAGCTGATAGTCATATGTGGTTCTCTGGGGCATTTCCTGAGAGAACCTGAAGGTGTTAAACAGCTGTCACTGAAGTTGTGCAGTAGGAATTGTACAAGTTCGTAGGGCACTTTCTGGAGTGGAAATGCTGGTCATATATCTCAGTATGTCTCAGAACACTGAGAAATCATGTAATTTCAGCACAACTAAGGTTGTCTTTCAGTGGTTTTAGAAGTTAGTTATATGCATAGTAATGGATAGTGACAGAGCAGGAGATTAAGCAAAGAAAACAACTGTTACTCAGCATGTATTTATAGAGGACCAGTCTTGTGAAATTAACGTCTGGTTCTCTTGATAAGATTAAATACTTCATGTGGTATGTTGTTGATATTGCAGACAGGCGTCAGAGAAATTTTTTACTCAGCTCTTACGTGCCCTCTTGATTATGGAACTAAAATGATAGATCGAGTGTCAACATATGAAACGGTTTAAAACCCAGTGGATAATGTGAATCAAGTGGTTAACTATAAATAGTTGCTGTTACGTAACTGCGTGTGATGAGGGCTCCTCATCGTCATACGTTCCTGAAGGAGCCCTGGGAAACCTGCTCGGTGTCAGCTGCTGGGCATTGCAACTAATGAAGTGAAAGTCAGTGAAAATTGCTCATTATTTCTGTAGCTCCAGAAAAGTGGGAAAACAATAGATACTGAAGAATGAGTCATTAGCGCAGGGTGGATGCTTGGAAAAATGGCAGCTTCCTGTTTGTTTACTTGATGTAGTATTTTATATCAGGCTTCAAAAGATTGAATACAGTGTATTAACTTTTAAAATAAATTAGTTATATTTGGTAACTAAATCAAATATATGCAGCTATTAATATTGGCTTTTAGTTTGGGTATTTATTTTGTAAAGGTTTGGAATAGTTTCTCATGTATAATACAGAACAGAATACTAAGTGTTGATCTGCATTCAGTATGTGGGGTTTAGAGAGAGCTTTTATTTTGAAAATATAGTAATCAATAAAATAATTAGTGGTACACAAGAGGAGGAAAAACAGTTATGAAATAATAGATTATATTTTATATTTCCATCAGTTTTCTGTGTATCTTGAAATGAACTTGAGTTTCTCAATGTAGAGTTCATAAATATTCTGTGTGGGCCAAAAAAGATGTGTCTGTGTATACATTTAACTGGGGAAAATGAAAAGGCATTTTTTCAGTCTGTCATTAGTTTATTGCCAGTGCAGCTTCCTCTGTCCTTTCTCTCTTTGTCCGGATGTGGTTGTCATAAACAGCAGTAGAGTATCTACATGTGCAGGGGGCTTGTTGCCTGCTTAGCTGCTGTTCAGTCTTAAAACTGTGTCATAAATATCGTACTAAATGGTTCAAGTGTCTCCTTGTAGAGCGTGAAACTATTTCATAATTCACCTTACTTTCGTTTGCTCTGAAACCCAAATACAAAACTAAAGACTTCCTATATGGCTATGGGAAACTAAGCTTGAGCTGCTGCTACCTGTGAGTAACTTAGTTGCTCTGCAGAAGTTCAACCTGGCATAACTCAGGTGCTATCACTCAAAGACGCGGTGATTTTCACCTTTGCTGGCTGCTGCTCTCATCCCCACGCTCCTGCCTTTGTACCAGCAGGTGTCTTGTGACTCTGTGAGGGAACTGGTGCAGGTTACATTGTGTGTTTGGGTTCAGCTTTACTTTTGTGTTTACAGGTAAATAATAGTCACTTTCTGCAGTATCGATGGAAAAACAGCAGTTTGTAATTATTTTTTTTTCAAATATCCTGAGCAGATGGGAGGGGAAACTTCCTGTGTTCAGAGAGGAAAGGAGGTACTCAGCTGCTAAATATATCAATCATATATGCTGTATTAAAGCCTTTTAAAAATGATGTGTAAAACAGCAGCTCAAAAACTTACTTTGGTACTGGCTAAGAAGGGACAGTGTGGAAAAAATTACTGCTGTATCTTATATTCTTGATTCTTAATATAGGTACATGTTTGAGGTGAGAATTATGAAATGAAATAGGATTTTTGGTGTGGAAATCAGTGTTGGAGGACAGGCATCTAAGGAAGCTAAAAATACGTTATTTTTTCTGGCAAATAATATTTAAAAGCTGAACTAAATAAGCTGAAAATAAGCTACAGTAGGAGTTTGAAAGTATTTGGAAAATGCAACAATAAAAAACCAACTTAATAACTATAACGTTCATATTTTAAAGGGGCCTAGTAGTGGAGTGGTGCAGGGTCCGTGTTTTGTTTCTGAAGAATTGATCACCTCTGGAGAGACGAGATCATTGGCATCACTGAAACCGCAGTTTGGATTTAAATCCCTGGAATTTACACTGAGTGTTCTTGAGAATAATGACCTGTACAATACTCAGGTAAAGGAATTTTAGAGGCAATTCCAAAAATTTAAGGTTTTTCATAATGTTCCATTACCTTTGTCAATGTGATTCAGTAGGTTATGGCAAAGAAGCAAAATATTTTGAAGCTTATGCTATTTACCTTCGGGATTAAACAAGATAAACAGCTTAACAGTGTTCCCATTTGCACAAGTCACAGTATTTTTAAACCTGCTGCTCGTAATTCTGGGTTGTTTATCAAGGAATACAGTTAACCTAAATGTTTTTGGAGGCTTGTTTCTGATACATCTCAGTATAATTCTCAAAACCAAAAATGTTTGATCCGTAAGCCAAAAAATAGCTTTAAAATGAATTTAGTCAGAAGGCGGCCCTTGGTTATTATTAATATTAATAATATTAATTTTTTTTTTCCCCCTTCTGGGCTGCACAGGAGAAACAACTTAATGGTGTATAGTAATTTAGTTTGTTCAATAGTTATATGCCTTTCTTCTTGAATTATGCAATTTTAGTATTTTAGAAGCAATTACGAAGTAGATTATGAGTTCTGAGGATATGGATTTGATATGCTTTGGTAGTAAGCTTAGTCACTGTATTTTAAAATGTGTTTGAGTATGGTTTGTGTATAAAATATGTGTTCAGTGCTGTTAATTAAGTGTTCTGAACCCGCTTCCTTTNTTCTTTCTTTTTTCTTCCTTTTTTCTTCCTTTTTTCTTCCTTTTTTCTTCCTTTTTTCTTCCTTTTTCTTCCTTTTTCTTCCTTTTTTCTTCCTTTTTTCTTCCTTTTTTCTTCCTTTTTTCTTCCTTTTTTCTTCCTTTTTTCTTCCTTTTTTCTTCCGTTTTTCTTCCGTTTTTCTTCCGTTTTTCTTTTTTTTTCATTGTTCTTGGTGGTCTTACATAATAGGAGTTTTGGCTTCCTGGTATTTGGGAATATTTCTGGTAGTGGAAGAGGTAGCCATTAGTTGAAGGATTTAAGTCATTAGTTGTTTGTCACTGTTAAAAGTTAATTTGGGCGTGAATGGATAGCCAGTAATCATTTTCACCTGTAGCTGTATCTTAACAAAATACCTATATTCTTCTTAATCGTCTGTTTCTAGCGGTGGATAGATAAAACCTGAATTTTTTTTTTCAGTAAATAAGTTATTCGCATCTAAACTACGAATTATGCCAGATTGACTGGTTTGCATTGTGCCTTTTCGTAATGCATATCTCTGTAATCAGTAGAGAGAAATAGGTTCAGAGGGTAATCCAAAGATCTTAGTACAGAACTGCCTGCCTCTCTTTCCACGTTTGCCTTGGAGGGAGCCCGTAAGAACCATTGGTTTTGTATTATAGTTTGAGCTGAATTAAGTACTTATTTCAGAATCATTTCTGTTGCATCAGTAAACTGAAGAGGTTTCCACACCTGTCTGCATTACAAAGCTGATGGTGAAGGAGGAAGAGAGAGACTGGCTGGGGGATGGCACCAAGCATTTTCTTACTGGTGGTGGGAAACTGTGAAGTGTCTCCAGCACTGGTATGAAACTTTCTCTTAAGTGCCTCAGATGCCTAAAGGTGAAGTGTGTCAATTCCCACCCCCTTCTACCCTCCCCATTTATGTATTTAGGTCTTTTAATATGTAAGCAATAAAACATGTAGATTTTTCTTTATTCATTGCTCCTGCTTGCAAGTGCTTAGCATGAATTAAAATTCTAGTCATGTGAGTAGTACTGATAGTGTATTTTAATATTGAAATAGGTTCCTGAATGAACTGTGTTCATGTTATGTCTTCTGGCAATTTCAGAAGCTAGGATTGGAAGGACAAATAAAAATGATCTGGGTTTTTGTAGTAGGAGAATCTTGTTCTTTGAATGCATATGCTCTGTGATAAAATAAGTAAAGATTTGAGCATATCTTGCAACTGCAGTTGATGTTCATTCTTGACTTTTTGATGATATTGTACTGCATTAAGTTAATGGTAAATTTACATCTTTACATGATTGGATTGTCATGTCTGCTTTTGGTAACTGGAATTGTATCTTAGTTCAGAGTTTGTTTTTTGTTTTTATTTGGAGGACAGGATGAGAATTATTTCCTTGGATTGGTTGGCATTATTTGCCAAGTTCTATGCTAGTTTGGATAACTGTTGAACATATTTTTGAATGAAACTGCAACAGGTTTTGTGTAGGGACATTGGCCAGTTCTCATGAAAAGTAGTGCATCACTAGCTAAAGTATGTAGGGATGGATTAACTTCAGGCTTCTTTAAGATACTGATCTTAAGGGTATAGGTGCTGAGGATGTTTTGAAAATCAGCCTTAGTGGGGTTGTCTGCAGAGACCTGTTAATAGAAATAATACCCTGACAGTGTCTGAAAATCTAGTGGCACAGATTCTAGTAAATATTTCTAAGAAGAAAAGGAAGGAGAAGCAAAGACAGTGTATCTATAAAATACTGCTAAACCACCTCTATACTAACAGAATGGCCTAGCTTTTCCTTTTTCTATGTCGAGATGTTATCTTGCTCTCAGTCTGTTTATACCAATGTAAATGAATCTAACCTGGATTATTTAATCTACATTAATGTTTTATGTCTCAGTGTAGTTAATTGCACAGGGCCTCTTCCAGTCATATGTCATACAGAACTAACATAATATGTAACCTCGCTGCTTCCAGCCAGATCTGAAACACAGACTTGGAAAACAGCCCCGTCAACTGTCATGTAGGGAATGTTTCTGTTGATTACATTTGATATGCAGGGCTTCCAGTAGTAGGCTGTTTGAAAAAACCTCACAAACGTCTTTGTTACTGAAGGAGGAAAAAAACCTCAAACGTCTGATAAAGCACAGGAAGCAAAATTGTTGACAGAGAAAATTCCTTTTCTGTATAGTCATTTTTATGAGAAGGGCCACACCCCAAAGGTAATACATTTAACTGTTAGTGGATCCTTGTGACGTGATAGATTTTTTTGTCTTGTATTCAAAGGTTTAAGAGGGATAAAGAAAATCATGCATGTTAATATTCTTCCAAAGTTTTTTGTGGTATTTTGCCGTGTTGTGCTATGTTCTAGTTTATAAATGTTTGCCTCTCTACGATCATAAGAGGCTTTGGAAGGGATAACACGTTCTGTTTCGTGCAGAAGTGGGAGACATTTATGATGGTCTTTTCATTTTGTTTAACTCCTGTCAAAGCTCCTTCCACAGTGTGCACAAGCCTTGCTTTTTCTGCTAGGTAGTAATTTTATTCCAGTTGGATTGACTTATCATAGCTCTTTATTAGAAAGTCTGGGAAGCTTTCTGGTTAAGCAGTCTGAAATACAGAAAAACTGCACTGCTTTACAGCATAGAGATACATCTTTATTTTTAATAATGTCCCTTTCCCCTCTTTGGATGAGTAACTCTGTTGTATTTTTGAACTAAACCTTAGGGTTAGTAGTGGTTTTGTTGGGTAGCAGAGGGGACAGAAGGTGTCAGAAATGGGGGAAGGAGTACATAACCAGGACCAAAAGAGAACTTTTCAGGTAGGGCATGGTGTTCTGTGCACTCATCCAGAATTGATTATTACTGGAGTGCGTTCATGTGAAATACTGGGAATCTAGTGGGGTGTTGTTTCTTGGTTTTTTTGGGTTTTGTTTAGCTTTTGTTGTTTGTTTGTTTGTGGGGTTTTTTGTTTGCTGGTTTGGTTTGGGTTTTTTTTTTATTTTAAGCCAAAAGACAACCTAGGGGTTATCTTAGGGCTCTGCTATCTGTGCAAATATCAACAGTATTTTGATCTAAAAAGTCAGACATTTATGTTTATCTAGTGAAACGCAACATAAGTACATCTGCTCTTAGAGCCTTGTAATGCAAGTTTTCTTTGAGGGATCACGTGTACAGTATTATTCATGATGCATGCTGATTATCTGTTCTAAGAATAATTAAATGTTTTGAACTCTAGTAAGCCATAGGGATGTATCCAGGTATTCTTTTTTCTTCTCTTCTTTTTTAAATTCCAGTCATGAAACACTGTAGATTGACTAATATGATGTTGTAGAGAAGCTAGAGGTGTTTCCTGAATGGTGTTGATTGATGTCAAACCCATGCTCTGCAGCATCAAAAGTTTTATGACAGAAGAGACTGAATTGAAGCTAAGAAATGTTTCATGTGTGCTAAAGCATTGTCTTACAGTGAAACTGTGGTTGAATCTTACCCAGGGTTCTGACACAATTTTTCATTGACCAGCCCTTCAGTAGAACACTGTTCACTTCTGCATCTCTACCCACGAATGGGATGCTGGGCTCAAGATTAGGTTATGAAATGCCTTGTACCAGTTCTCTTTCTTCAATGCCTTGAAGCTTTACGTGTATGAAAGTTAGATATTGGGAATTCCATTAATACAGTTTAAAATGCCAAAAGGCAAAAAGCAGATTTTCTCCTTAATAGTTTTGCTGCCTTTTTTTGTCTGTCTGTATTTTAGGAAGTGCTATGTTTCATCAATATGGACATGCTGTATAGTAATTGGAGATTTTTATATAACTAAACCTTTGCAACTTACCTGTTTTTTGGTCCTTCTCTTTTTTAGAATTTGGCTGCTACTGGAAATGACTACTATTTGAATGTGAAATTTAGATTTTTAATTTTAGAGTTTTGAAGAGCCCTCTGAATATTTTTTATCTGCCACGTTGGTCACATCTCAGATCTGATGTTTTTGGTGTTACTTCAAGCATCCAAAATCACTAAGAGGCAAAGTGAATTGTAGAATCTTTATCTCAGCCCAGGTTTTTCTTACTCTTTTCTGGGTTTTGCTACATATATTGTGCAGAAATTTATTTACTTAAATAGTTCCATGAGATTAGCTGTAAGAATTTTTACTGTTGTAATAAAGATGAAAACTTGTAGCTTCTGATCAGGGAAAGCTATGTGTGAAAACAGTACAAGATTGCCCTGTACAATTATTTAGCTCTGTGTCATTTCAAAACACTACTTAGAGACAGTGTATCTATTACATTGAAGGGGGTTTTATGTTGAATTTTGTTTTTAAAATGGTGTCCTAGCTAACTCTTAAATTCAAACAAGTAAAAGGAGGAAATATGTAGATTAAACGTTAATTAAATTAATTGAAAAGAGAAAGGCAGATGGATAGAAATTCTGACCTTGTAGAAAACCAAAGGTATTTAACATTGTAGTAAGCATTAGTAGGCCTTTGTATGTTTTGCTTAAGGAGTCTGAAAGTAACTCTAATAAATGTGACCTAGTGTTCTTACTTGAAAGGTGCAGTGAAAGTTTTAGGTATTTCCTTAGTGAAACTTTTCATGTATATTGAGAAGAGGAGGTTTGAAATTGCAATTTTATGCCTGGGTGAAATTTGTATATAGCAAATGAGATGTAAAGAAAGGCAATCACGTATTCTTCACGCATGCAAGAGCATGTTGTGTAAGCAGCTTCTGCAGTTACTTTTGTTGCACACTTCATGATTAGTTAATGCATGTTGGGCATGTTATAAATGCATGTCTGGCATATCAGAATATGATTTATACTGTGTAAATCATAAATACTTCATTCAGCATTTTCACTGCTCATTACACAGAGTTGTCTAGCAGCACTTGAGAGAGTAAATGAATTCTCTTAAGACCTAAATGCTGTCATCAGCAATATCTCCATGTTTACATTGTCAGCTGCACGGACCACTTTTTGAAATTACCCGCTGTGCAGATAAAGAATATTAAAGTCTTTGTGATGCTAAAGTAGAAGTTTAATACAAGCACTAAAAAAATTTAAAATACTGTTCTTTTTCTGAAAGAAATTGATGTCTCAGATTTAGATACCCAGTCTCAAAACAGCAGTATTAATCATCTAGTTGAGTTAAAGAGAAAGTTGCACTTAAGCAGCTTTTGGTAGTTAGAAATTCAAAGTTAATTGTTTATTTTAAAGGGGGAAGTGAACTTTCTTTGTATGAAATGGTGTACAGTGCTGGAATTAACCTGATCTGTAGCATGTGATGTACTGTTAAATAAAATGATGCACTTTAATTTAGGATTGTTTAAGAAAATAGCGGTCTTCTAGGTGTTTTTATTTATAGAATCAGATCAACATAAATAATCTGAATTAAAACTGAAATTTGAGTCTTTTTCACAAGAGGTTGTGCCTCTCTAGGAATACAGGTATGTGGGAGTGACATTCCTGTCCTGGAGGGTGTGAGACTGATTGGGTCAGGGCATGGTGGGGACTGGGCTCCTCATAGCCTGGCTGTGCCATGGTGGGTGATCTGGCCACCATGGCTTCCCTTCTGGTGCCTGTATGGGTGCATTCTTTAATGGTAAAACTATGTTGCTATTTTAAAGCTCAGAAAAGCATCTTAAATTGTTGCTTTAATGCTTTTCTCTCAGCTAGGGATATCAGGTAAATTCTTGAGTTCTTGTTCCTGTCTGTATTCTCACTAACTTGTTAATTTCGTCTTCCTGGCTGGCAGGCATACACTCAGTTAAAGCTTAATGTTGGTACCAATGTAAAGAGATCTCTGGGAAAGAGGCTGCATTGAGAATAGTGTGAGCTACAGGAGAATGAACATTCATTTGCAAGGTATTCATCTATTTGAGCTATACTTGTTTTAAGGATAAGAAGTTGTTGTGGTTTAATAGTAGAAAAGCTTTGAAGTAAATATGTATTTTCTATCACCTCCAAATATCTTTACTGACTAGATTATGTACCAATATGGATGGGATCCCGTTGTGATGAAATACTTTCTTAGTTAACTCCACCTGTCCCAATAAAAGGTAGCAAATCTGTGTTGCTCTGACTTCTGGGTTTAGTTCATAAAGCTGTAATGTGAGGCACAAACAAAAACATTGCTGTGGTACTATAAAAGGGGTTCTTGAACTGAGGATTTGTGCCTGGTATTATCCTGGGCTATTCTACACATAGAGCATAAAAGCTGATTCTAAGCCTGCCCTAGTGATGCTGTTAAATGTCTTTATATATAAAATCTGGATAGGGGGTGTGCATGTGTTTGTTTGTTAGTAGAAGAGTGTTCTGAAGCTGAACCAACTTGAGTAAATTCTTTTTTTCCCCTGCTGCACTCTGCATGAGCTTGAAAATAACTTGCTTTAGCCTTGTCTCTCCGCTGTGTTTTCCATCAGTGTGATGGTCATAAGGGTGGATTAGAAAGACGGCCTTTTCCATCACCTGATGCTCCAGGACAGCTTTCCTGCCCTGCAGACTTCGAAGGACTCCCATGATAGGGGGATAGCACACAGGGTGGTAAATACGCTGTGATTTTCCCTCCGAGTGGGAGCTTAATTTAATGGCATTTAGAAGAGTTCATGTATAGTCGTCTCATTTGTTAGATGAGTTATTTGCTGCAAAGCTCTTTCCTGTATATGCTCATTGACCTAAGCATTAATGTGTCAGACTGCTGTTCATCAGACCTGTACATTGCAAAAAATGGCACATTTTCAATTTGTCCTCCGAGATGCTCTGCAAAGTGCATGTAGTGTACTGCAAAACAAAGGGAGATCCTTGGGTCTTTCAGTTGACTTGTGATTAAATTAGGTAATTCTCATAGAGGATACTTGGACTCTGGTCATAAATGAAGTGATCCCATGAAACCTGTTCATTACAAGCCTAATTAATAAGAAACATTTATTCTACCCTTACACCTCATGCATAACCTCATCTTGTTTTAATAAATGTCAGCTGGTATAATACATAATGAAACTGTTTTGAACCATTTCTCTATGATCATAATAAACTGTGAAACAAATTATGTCAGTCCTTTAAGTCATATCTAAACAACTGGGTTTTGGGCTTATTGTGCTGTCTTAAGGAAATTCATTCAATGAGAATTTTTGCTGGTGGTTTGCAAAACAGGAACTGCACAAGAAATTAAGCTTCAGAAGTTTGTTGAGCTGTAGATAGAGCTGTTTTGATAGTAGCAGACTCCAATCCCTACTCTTGCTTTTGTTTTATTTTGAAGACTCAGTGTTTGAGTAAAAGTGGTTCAGCATGGTATTTACAACTGGACTTGTTTGTTACACCTGAGAATGGAAAGTTTCGCTTTAGTTGTCTTGCTAGTAAGTATGACAGGCAGTATCTGTTTCGATTCTTTGCCCCCTCTTTTTTTTTTTTTTTTAATGTTCAATTTGCTCTATATTCCTGTGAAGAAAATAGAATGTTTATTTCAAAGAGTTGATGCAAGATATTTCAAGTGTTGGTAAATCCTCAGATTTAGTTTATAAAATTTACTTAGTCTCTGCATATACTAACTGCATTGGGATGCCACATGTATGTAGCTTAGTTTATTAATCTTTGGATTGGGGATTTTTACCTCAAAAGTCTTCTACCAAATGAAAGTTTACTTTTCACTGCATTTACTTTTACTGCATTTTGATATTTTACATCATCTTGCTGGGATATTCATGAGCCTTTATAAGGTTAATTTTCTTTATATTGGAATTTCTAATCAACTAAAAGTATTTTCTGCTTGAGTTCTATACTTGTTTATAACTCTGCCATGTTTCAATAGTAAGCAAGAGCTGCTCTAGTGTGGAATGAAGCAGGATACCTGGTTTATGTAACTCGGTTGTAATAGATTTCCACAGCATGCAGAGAGTATGTGTAGTAAGAATAGGCTTTAAAAGAGTTGGTCCCAGCCTTTCTTTGCTTTGTAAATCAGATTTGAATGTTTAAAATTCGAATTTAATGATAAATATGTATTTCAAAAACAAATCAATGGTAATTGCATTAACCTTGTAGAGGGGAGGTTCTTTAATAGAATTATATAGGTTTTTATTTTGAAGTCTTGTTAGAGTGATCAAGAATGTGGAAGAGGGATGTGGGAAAAAGGGCAGCTCATCTAGGTCAGTCAGTCTTATTCCTAGGGCATCCTGACTCTGTGTGTGTCACAGACATTCAGCATGTGAACTCTGCCATTTTTTTTCCTCTGATATCTAATTTGAGACAAGTAGCTAATTTTAATTGTTTTTGAATTCAAAGTTTTGAGCTTTTTCTATCAGGTTATCAGGTAGTTGTATGTTTAGTTCCTTTACCTCGGAAGTTAACTATGTGACTATGTTAATTGTTCCTTGTTGAAGTGGGAAATTGCTCTTCAGGCATTGCTTTTTCAGGTGCAGTATAAATGTATCTAAATGTATCTGCATGAGTGCTGTCCTCTACATGCATCTGAGATCTGCAAGCTGCCTATAGTTATGTTTGCAGGTTCAGTATTTTTTTTTCTTAGTCTCTCATACTCAAGGAAGTTCTTCAAGCTTGTTACAGGTACAGATTAATTCTTGGGAAGGTAGTTGATCTGTACCTACAGAATTTATGTTGCATGTGGGAATCATATTGTCTTTGTTATAAGGACCTGATTAGAGTTCACGGAAGTATATAATGAGGAATTAGGTGTTGGGAAAAGAGGTCCCTCTATGCTTGGTTTGTTTCGGATGTGCTTTGGTAATGTTTGACTGTCTTTGCTTTTATGCTGTCAAAATGTCATTATTTGGATCTTTCCCAATGTTTTTATTCAAGTGATAGGAAACAGAAGGGAAGGAACTAATTGGTATGAGTCTAGGAAACATGCTCTGAATACATGTACAGCATTTGTGCTTTCTTATCCAGATTTCCAGCATGTGAGATGTGTGATGGCAGAGGCATCGTTGACAATGTAGTTACAGCTTGTGGGGAGTCCAAAATGTATTTTCATCCCTGCTGCCACTAAAGCGAAGTGTGTGTGTTTCTCCTTAGTGAGGTTCTCTTAAATTCTTGCTTTATAATGAGGAGCTTGTCTTGTTAGTTCATGAGTAATGGCTATACCCTGCCATCTCTTTTGTCAGCAGAGGGTAGGGTTTCCTCCTACACCCAGGAAAAAAAGAGAAAATTAGAGAGTGATAGAAGCTAAAATCAAAATAAATGTGAGAAGAAATAGGCCAGATTAATCACTGATTCTGTAAGACAGCAGTTCTTTCTTTAGGTGAGAAAATTACTCTATTCTTGATAGTGGTATCTTTAGGGGGCCAGGCAACCCTGATGTTGCTGGGCAGAGGGTACTTGCATGTTACATATTTGATTAAGGCAGAATTGATGTAACATATTTGATTAAGGCAGAATGGAAAGCTACCTGCAGTTCTGAAGCACCTGATACCTTGGCTGCTTCTTTGCAAGAGGCTAAGGCACTTGAAAAACTCAGTAAAATCCTAAACTGTGAAAGCTTATAATTCTATTTTTGCCTCAGCATAATTGTGAGGGCAGTTTAGGTGTCAACAATTTAAACAAAAGCATGAGGATAAATAGTTTGTGGTGGATTGCATATCTTTTTTATTATCTTCTGTGTGTACTGCAGTCACTGCAGCAGTGATACGTGAGCTGGCTATGGAGTAATTGGTATGCACATTGCTACTGACAGAAGCCTTTTGTTAGAAGTGGTTGCAAAAAATATTATAAAACTTTCTATGAAGTCTTACCAGTCATCTCCCTCCATGACTTGGGACGTTTTTTATTTTATGCAGGCTAAAAACCTTTCACTTTTCAATGTTCCATTTAACTTCAGCATTTGGAGACTGGAGTCAACTTTTTTTTTCAACAATTAAACTGTTTCATGATCTATGACAGCAGGCGGTCAGTGAATGTTTATTTCCCCCTCACCCCAACAATTTGTTATACAATTTGAAACTAGAGTCTAAATACACAGAATAAAAATAGTCCATGTCATGCTGAAGTTGAGAAGTTTGCTGAAGCTTGTTTGAAAACTATATTTTGTTGGATTGTCATCACCTGCTATCATATTACAAGTTTTCAGATCTAAAATGAAAGTATTCCACTGTCCTGAAATAAGCAATATCAAAATGTTACATGGGAAGTAATATTTGACAATCCTTCTGATAATCTTTTCTCTCCAGCGTTGTTATGCTAATAGGGTTTTTTTTCTTGTGGGGGTAGACAGTTTAAAACATCCTTATCAGGGAGGTGTGTGAGCTGAAGTGGTTATGAGCTGAAGTGGTCACGATCTCCATTTGAATCACTGGTAAGAGTTATGTTAGAAAACAGGTAGTGTGGCATTGCTGACACTTTCTTCTACTGAATGAGAAAATTGCTTGTAACTTCTTGCCTGTAAACCAAGCTTTCCCCCCCATCCTCCCTCACATCTGGAAAGCCAGGTAATTGGTTTTTAGGAAGCCACTTTTGCCTTTTTTCTTCTTTATTTATGTGTTAGCTTGGTTATCTTGTTTTTGTCTAGACAGCAGTGTCCACACCACAGTGACTTTTAGCTTCAGTTGACTTTCATATTGTCATTCTAAGGGCAAGATTTAGATGTAAGTTTATATGGAAAAGACAAATAATACTCACCAAAAATAGAGAGGGAAGAAAAAGTACTCTTTTTTTGTAAATTTTTTTTGTATATATTCAGAAAACTCTTGATATTTTTAAGGTTAAGGTGAAATATTAACACATTTCTGTTGATTTTCCAGTCTGTATAATAATTATTGATTCTTGGGAATCAGCACTTGGGCTGAATATTTTGATGGTTGATAAATTGATTCAGTATTTCAGATTTGGTAAGTTACAGTTTGTTAGATTTGCAAGTTACAGCTTTTCACCAGAAAAACAATCAAATGTGATCTTTCTTTTTCAAAAGAATTTGATTGTGTATATCTTTGCTATGATCCCTGTTAATTCCTTCAGCTCTTCTTTACAATAACTTACTTGACTCAAGTTTGGGAACTTCAGAAAAATGATATGATGTCTTATGTATTTCCTACGTATCCTGAAAAGAGTAGGATTTCCTATGTAATTCGCTCAGCATCTCTCAACAGTAAAAATAGATCTGTGAAATTCTTCCCATTTTCTGGCAATTTTTCATTTGGAATGGTGCAATTTCAGTTATTTTTATTTCTAATAAAAATTTATAGCTGATGTTTAAACAAGCTAGGCTAGCATGAAAGTGGGAATTTTTTAAATCAAGCTAAAAGTGGAAAAAAAATACTAAAAATATTTCTCTAGATTTTGGCATTAGAGTAGTTCATTTCTGATGCTTTCAGTAGAAGCCTCTCACAGATTACCATTTTGTTCTTTTTATTTCAAATCTTCATTGTAGCTTTGCTTATTTGACTACATCTGTTTCTTTACATCCAGAAAGGTTACCTTCAGCAGTTCAGGAGAACTTAATCCCTCGCCTATCTAGTGCAATCAGAAATAAGCTTTGACACACAAGGAAGAGTAAGCTAAAGAGCAGAAATGCATATTAAAGTACTCTTACATAAGGAGAGTATTTTTAAATGATGCTGGCTTAGTGGTGTGGATTTTTTAAAGGCACTCATATGGTCTTGTAAACACACGCAGTTAAAAAATAACACTGTCTTGAGCATGAGAATTTTTCTGTAGAGATTATGGAGGGCTGAGAGACTAAATCCATTGTCAATGTTCTTTCTCATTTTACTTGAAAGGTTGGAGGGTTATTCACTGGGTTTTTTTGTTGCCGTTTTTACTTCACAGCCAGATTCAACTTGCAAGCAATTTTCAAGAGCTTTCACAATTTCCTTTTTTGATTATTTTTTATTAAAAGAAGAAAAAAAAGGAGAGAGAAAGATAAACACACAAAAGAATTTCGCTACCTCTAAGGCATACTCAAGAGTCTGAAAATGCTTTTCTGAGCGGTGTCCATCATAATGGAATCTGGATCAGACTAGGAGTAACTGTGAAATCCATTTACTTTCTGCCGTTGTTCAAATAGCAAGATTTGAACTTCAGCTGTGTCCTGGGCTGCATCCAAAGCAGCGTGGGCAGCAGGGTGAGGGAGGGGATTCTGCCCCTCTGCTCTGGTGAGACCCCACCTGGAACACTGCATCCAGCTTTGGCGTCCCCAGCACAGGAAGGACGTGGACCTGTTGGAGCCAGTCCAGAGGAGGGACACAGAGGTGATCAAAAGGATGGAGCACCTCTCCTATGAGAAAGGCTGAGAGAATTGGGATTGTTCAGCCTGGAAAAGAGAAAGGCTCAGAGACGACTTGATTGCAGCCTTCCAGTACCTGAAGGGAGACAACAAGAAAGGTGGAGAGGCTGTTTCCAAGGGCATGTAGTGACAGGACAAGGAGGAGTGGATTAAAACTGAGAGAAGGTTTAGGTAGGGTAATGAGACAAAACTATTTACTGTGAGGATGGTGAGGCACTGGAACAGCTGTGAATGCCCCATTCCTGGAAGTGTTCGAGGCCAGGCTGGATGGGACTTTGAGCAACCTGGTCTAGTGAAAGGTGTCCCTGCCTATGGGCAGAGAGGTTGGAACTACATAATTTTTAAGGTCTCTTCCAACCCAAACCTTTCTAAGATGCACAGAATCATAGAATGACCCATTCAGTAATCCTAAATGTGGCTTTAATATTTGTTGGTGCTATTAAGAAAGGGAAAATAATAATAGATTAGATAATAGGGGAAAAGATGGAAAACTGGATTCTAAAAGAACATTCATATTTTATGCTTTGATGTCAGGCTAGTAGCTGAATTTGTAGCTAGGTCAGCAGTCCTGAAAATTGTCAGGAAAAACGGGTATGTTTTCGTAGTATTGACTTACTAACCACTTTATACTGTTCTGTGTTTGGTTTTGATCCATAACTATTCTGAACATGTTTCGTGTTGCAGTTTTTTGAAAACTTTGATCCTAGCATTGAATCCCAATTTGTCTACTGGATGACTTAAATGATCCCTACAGAGAACTAAGGATTGCTACACACATTTATCCAGACCAAATCCTTCTTTGAAGATGAGTGTATAGATACATTGCTTACATTATTTTCTTTCCGGAAGTATTGTTTTTGATGGCATACTTTTCAACAGTGGGAATGCAAGTACAGTGAAGTTACAGTTTTTTTCATATTAATATTTTTCTTGTTAAATTTATCCATTTGTGGCAAAATGGTGAGACTGTCCACTTCCAGGGATCAAGTAGTTGGTTAATATGGCTTTATATATTTCATATCTATATGGCTATATATTTTTTCCTTCTATTGTTTAGCCATACCTGCTCTTATATATTATGATCAAATACTGCAAATATTTTAAGTAACTGTACCTTCAGTAATAATGCATTTATTTCCAAGTAGTCTTGTTGCTCCTTTGCCAAAGTTGAAATAGTTTTATAAAATGTGAAGCCTGGAGAAAATGAAGAGAAGAATCATCAGTGATGGCCATACAGCCTTTAGCTGTACTGTATTACTTTTCATAGTCAAGAAGAATCTTTCTTGCTTCCAAGAAATCAATTCCATTATTAATATGTATGCTTCAGCAATGTGCTATTGTACAACTGTTAGCGTATTTGTATGTATGTCATATTTTATGGATTCAAATAAAAATTCATTGCGGGTTAGTATCTTATTGTATCAGAAATTTTAGTTGTAGTTGCTTCAAAACCAGATAAAAATATGCATTGTGACAATGCTGAAATTATGTAAAATGTCAAATGTTCCTGTCAAATTGGCTGAGTCACGTATTTCTCTCAACTCTTCTTTTTTTGTTATTTCGAATTTAAGGAACTGTTTTGCAGCGTACAAGACAATTAGAAATAATAACACACCTTAGTATTTTTACTTTGAATAGTTTCAACTGCATGAAATTTAAGTTGGCCATCTAAGGTAAAGGACTGGACACAGATGGCAGAGTAAGGGCTGGCTAGTGATCTACTTCATAGTTTAAAGGCGTACTTTAATTTTACAGGCAAGGAAGACTAGTTTTAAAAACAGACTAGAATAATTAATTTTTTAGAGCAAGCAGTTTAAGAGCAAAAGGATACATGATATTAAAACTGTGTAACTTTCAAGTGCTTTACCGTTGCTTTAAAATATATCTGATTTACCAAAACCAGTAAATTTAATTGCAGTACACATTGAAAATTTTACCTAGGCGGTGTAAGAGGTTTGCGTACTGCTTTGTTTCTTACTCTGTGTAAGAGTTGGCATTTGTTTTTGTGCTGGCATCCTCATAAATCACAGCATCTGTCTTTTGCTGTTTCTGAAAAGGAAAGAAAATGTTGTTGGTTTACCTGCAAGGGATGAGTTACAGTTCTGTTAGAAGACTGTTTCGAATATTACCTTATTTCTGAATAAAACAGAAGTCCGTTGATTTGATAAATCTTTTTAGACTTTATTCTTTACTTCAGTTTCTCATGGTCTGACTTCTTGTTTCATCACATTTTTGGGCTTTCCACCGTTTTTGAGGATGGAATAAACGAAGAGAGTACCAAAATGGTGCTTGCATAATATACTTGTATCTCTGAGGAATTAGACCAATTTCTGTGGTATCGGTAGTCATCATTCCTTTGACTAAATGTTCAAGTGACTTTTAGAAGATAGTAACACTGCATTGACTGAAGGCTTCCTGTGCACAGTAAAGGAAACCAGAGACCTTTGAAGCACTGGAGATCTTATGTGTCATTCCCTTTTAAAGATTAAAACCTGACGTAGGCACTTAAGCGTTCACTAATTAGATGTGGCAAATCATTCACATATTTTTCAATAGGTTGAAGATATATTATCACTTTTAGTCTTTCTTGCATTATTTTTATAAGAAGACTTCACAACTACAAACTAGCCCAAACTTTGTCTTTTAGTCTTTTGTGTCCTCCTTAGGAGTGATTTCTGAAGAAACAACCCCTTGAGGCTGGACACTTCATAGAGATCTGACTAATTTTGCAAAGTTAAATAAAAAGCAAAAACCATGACACTGAGTAAAAAGGAGAATGGTATCTTGACTGAACAATTCTTGGTCCTGTGCAAGACAGAGGCTTAGTTTCAAGATGGTCTTGGTTATTAAACTTAGAAGTGGTTCTTGAACCTTTTTTTTTTTCTTGAAAACACTTGAGAAATGGGAAACTGAAGGTCTGGAAAACAGAAAAATTCATATTTCATGTAAAATTTCATGAGCTGATGTAAACTTTTGAAAACTTCTATGCACAAATGAAATTTAAAGCAGGGCTTTTAGTCTGAGGTGTGTTATGTTGGTCTAATGGTTCTCATGGAAGTCAGTGAGTTTTAATGTCTTCAGTGGGAGAGTGATTAAGTCAAAGATAGAAATAAAAAAGAGGAAAAATTTTACTCAGTGGTGGAAAAGATTTTTTAAAAACAAAATACTAAATAAGAATGTTAACTCATAAGTGGACTTCTTGCAAACCTTTGTTTCTTTGATGTGTGGAATAGGCTGCTTAGGGAGCCATAGGGTTTTGTGGTTGCTGTTTTACTCTGGAAAGCTGTCAGTACAGCTCTCCGTCTGCGGGCTCCTGTACCTGCGCTCACAGCGGCACCTCCAGCAATAGCAGATTTGTTCATTACTCTCCCTGCAGGATCACCCATCGGTGCAAACTTGATCCAGATCAAGTGTAAGCAAATAATAACACTTCTGTTGACTTGATCAGAACATGCAACAATGCTGCTTTTCAGCTTTGTGGTGGCTGTGGTAGCACAGTTGATCCTCTGTTCAGTGTAGGTTTGAAACAGAGTTATACTTACAGTGTTTTGAACAAATTTGTACAGAAAAGCTGGAAAACTCTGATGCTATGCATCATGTGAATGTGGGGGCTTTTGATCTAGTGATTAGGAAGCCTAATACCCAGTTTACTCTCTTGAAATGTAGATCAAATCTCTGTCGTTTTCCCTCTTTATTGGTAAGGGAACTTGTTGCATACAGCTTACTCTATCTTATCTCCTTTCTATCACTGCTTTTCAATACCTTCTGAGTCTTCTCTCTACTTCAGTTTCTCCTCTCTTGTTATTTTGGTTTGCATCTGTCTGTCATTCATTGCTCATTGCAGTTCCTGGCTCGAACTTAATTCTCCAGTGCTCTAGTTGCTTTATCATAGAAGCATCAATATATGTTTAGCTTTAGAACTTGTTTTGTTGCAACTTTTAAAATTGTAGATTCCAGAGTAACTTCCCTATCAAGAACAAATTTGTAGGTACTACTTCACAGTCTTTTTTTAGTAAATGTTTAAATACTGGTATGATACTAACAATGAAAATAGCTGATTATTTTTTTCTTTTCCCTAAGACTGCACAGTGATAGGACATAATTTCTCTTCAGCAGCTTACATGCTTTAAGGGAATTGAAGACTGATCTGCTGAAGAGACAGTTGAAGTAGCTTTTATATAAATTATAATGTGGACAGCAAAGTACAGGTTGAGCTGTTAGAGTGAACATTACAAAGAGGTTAGGATTGTGTTTAGATCATCATAATCTGTGCAGTTCTTTTATGTTATCTTGGTTGCTTGCCACCTTCAAAGATTTTTGGTTGAGATTTTGCTCAGTTTCTTTTATGTTTGTTTGGTTTCAGTAACAATGTACCAAGATAATACATATTTTTACTTGTTATTTCTCTGAAAATTGAATTTTTTTTTAGCAAGCCCTGCTTAATTTAGCAAATTTGGTCTTGATTCTTGGAAACCACCTTCACTTTCATTAACTTGAGTGTGTTTTGTACTTTTTGTATAAAGCAAAAGTGATTATGCTTCTACTGCAATTTGTCTGACACTTCATGCCTGCCACATGTGCTGCCATCATCAAATTTCTCCTACTGCTCTTTTCTTAATAAAGCTAATTAATTCAGAAGGGAAATACTTCATAACCACATAACAATTGGTGTCTATTTTATCTTTATTTGTGATAAATAGCTTCATTTTGGACCCTGCTTCCAGCAGTAGAGGTGGCTAAGTTGTGAAGATCCAAAGGTCTCTTAATTCTGTAGGATCATAGAATGGTTTGGGTTGGAAGGGACCTTGAAGATCATCTAGTTCCAACCCATTTGCCATGGGCAGGAACACCTTGTACTAGACTACATTGCTCAAAGCCCCATCCAGCCTTGCTTTGAACACTGCCAGAGGTGGGGTAGGGCTCCACAGCTTCTCTGGACAAGCAGTTCCAGTGCCTCACCAGCCTTACAGTAAAGAATTTCTTCTGACTGTCTAATCTAAATCTAATCTCCTTCAGCTATGAGGCCATTCCTCCATGTCCTATCGCTACATGCCCTTGTTCAAAGTCCTTCTCAAGCTCTCTTTTAGGCTCCCTTTAGGTACTGGAAGGTGCTAAAAGGCCTCCCCAGAGCCTTCTCTTCTCTCAGCCTTTCCTTGCAGGAGAGGTGTTCCAGCCCTCTGGTCATCTTGGTGGCCCTCCACTGGACTTGTTCCAATAGGTCCACATCTTTCTTGCAGTAGAGCCCCCAGAGCTGGATGCAGCACTCCAGGTGAGGTCTCACCAGAGTAGAGGGGGAAAATCCCTTGCCTTGCCCTGCTGGCCACACTGCTTTGGATGCATCTCAGGGTACAATTGGCTTTCTGGGCTGCAAGTGCACATTGACAAGACACGTTGACCTCTCATCCACCCACGCCACCAAGGCCTTCTCCTCATGGTTGCTCTCAAAACAATTTTTCTGAATTTCTGAAAGGATTTTTGTACACATTTATTATCTTACTGTATTATGACATTGTTTTAGTTCTGTGGTGGAGTCTATTTCCAACTGAATTAAAAAACCTAAAAGTGGATGTCTTACAATCTGTAGTCACCATAGCATCATAGTGAAAGAAGAGTCTGAACTGTTGAGACAATAACAATCATATTGAAGAGCTAGGAACCCCCCAGATTATATCTAAAGCTAATTTAAATACCGTGGTAAAAATCTCTTCAAAAAGTGTTCCTTGTAACCTGTGCTAGGGACATACTGGGTTCATAGCTGGACCTTGGAGAAATGTTGTTGTAAGTGTCAGCAGTGGTGTGGAATAAAAGATACAAATAACCCAATAAACTTTGAGCAGTGAGATGGTCCCAATTGTTTGAAAGGACAATAATAATAATAATTTTTAAAAAGAGTCCATGAGATTAATCCAGTCAACTGATAGCTGACTGTAGTATTTTTTAAGTGAAATTTTTAAATTTAATATTTTTAAAGTAACAGTCTGGAAATAGAACCTCAGATTCATGCTCAATTCTAGTAAATTTGGTCAAAGGGTATGGCTTGTTCCAGTGAGTCATTCTGATGCAAGGAATGGTAATGCCTAGAGGATTACTGTCAGATAGTAATAACATGAACTATGAAGAAAAAGATAAGAGTTCATTTTGCTGTATGAATATACAATATACCTTTAGGTGCCATATTGGTTGGACTGCAGTCCAACAGTTTATTTCATTATTAAAATCAGAAATGGCAGAAAGGAGAGTGCGTGTCAACAGTTCAACAGAAGGAGGCATGCATAGTTCAGTAGACAGAAATAATTCAGTTTTTTATTTCCCTGCTGCATCGTTGCTATAACCAGGCCTTCCTTAAAACCACTATTTATTTATGTTATCAAACACAAGCATAAAGTTACCTAACTCTGTATATGTATCTTGTTTCTATGTGAAGCCAACCTACAGTTTACTGCAGTAAATGGTAACAGTGCCTCTACTAACAGAAGCCTCTGCCATTCTGGTTCGCCATTCAGCTGATGAGAAGTTTCATTCTCAAGTCTTGTTATAAAAGTGTATTAAAAAGATAGAGTCCAGGGAGATAAAAAATTAAGGCTTACTTCACAGTAACAGTCTGGCAGATTTTTATTCTTAGGTTTTCATCAGAATGCAAGAGTGAAATAATTGCATAACCAGAATCTTAAAGATTTGGGGTTTTTTAGTTAAGAAACCTTCTTTAAGAGAAAATGTAGTTTTTCATAATGAAAACACTCTCAACAGCTTGTTTTATTTACTTCAAAGATAGATATGGTTACCAGGTGTTGTGCTGAAACTGTATTCAAGATGCACAACTTAAATCTAAGTATGCTAGTACTTGATTATTTTGTGCTTTACTAATGAGGCAGATGGCTGGTCCTTTTGAAGGTTTTTTTGGCTTCCTTTTTATTAAATAGTAATAGAGACAAATTTTAAAGAAAGTAAAGCTGTCAATCTGAATTACAAGTTCTACAAGTGAAAACTAGAAGCTTCTTGGACTGTTTAATTTCAGGCTTATGGATCCTAGTTATTAAAAGGAAATAAACTGCAGTGGGAAGATTTCTGGTTACTCTTCAGCATGCTTTGGTATGTTGAAAGGCAGCATACCTGGGTGGTACCACTAATACAAGCTTCCCTTAGAGTGCATGTAATATTATTTTAAAGAATATTTTGGCAAAAGGATACTGTTTTCCAACAGTATGTTGAACTGTGTAATTCAGGATCAGCTCAAGTACTTGACATAGAAACAATAGTTTGGTGTAAGAGTAGCATGTTCTAAATTTTTAAAGAAATAGGCCTTCTATTACATCAGTCAAAACGTGATCTTTTACTCTGAGATGACAGATGACATCAGTTGGACTTTGTATATTAAGGGTTGAATACAGGGGGAAAAAACCAACAAGGGTGTTCCAAAGGAGGCTAAGGAACAAAGAACCAGATAGATAAAAATAAAATAAGTTATTAAGGTTATCTGTTGCTCTTAAACTTGGCTTATTGGTTTTGAATGTTAGTGCCACTTTAGCATGGATTTTCTCTGTGTCTCTCCATCCCAGCACATAAATTCCAGAAAGAAAAAACATTATGGGAACAAAGTTACTGAAGGAATGTAGTGAGAGTGGGAGGAAGGAATTAGAGGAGCTTAGCCCTCTCTCTCATCTAAAGGGATAGTGGTCCAAGTTGTCCTTGAGCCTGTGATAGGACAATGGGTGATGGCTTTAAACTAAAAGAAAGTAGATTCAGACTAGATAAAAGGAAGAAATTTTTTGTGCTAAGACTGGTTAAACACTGGAGCAGTTTGCACAGGAGGTGGTAGATGCTTCATCCCTGGAAAGGCACAGTCAGGTTGGACAGGGCTCTGAGCAGCCTGGTCTAGTTGAAGATGTCTCTGTTTATTGCAGGGATGTTGGACTGGATGACCTTTGAGAGTCCCCTCCAACCCAAACCATTCTGTGATTTGAGCTCAAGTGAACTATTTTGAGAGTTGTGTCATCTGGTGACATTATAATAACAGGGTTCTTTTTTCTCCCCTGAGTTTTCCAGCAAAACTGCTTCAGTACTTCTCCAAGTGAAAAACTTACTTTCAGTACAGATCTTTATTAGACCATAATATTAAATGATGCTGAAGTAAGATTCTGTAGGGAATTTGAGTCTATGTAGAAGCAGCAATTTAAATTTACCTTTTTTCTGTTGGTGAGACAAATCTTAGAGTTTGGAAGCTTTATCCAGATTGTTGACAGTAACAGCAATATCAACCTTTGCAACACGATTAACACCCAGAATGGAAAGTAGTTTGCTGTGCAAGGGTTTGGCTCACTGTCCTTGCCATGATGAGACTGTGTAAGCATTAGGCACTAACAGCAGAGGAATGATAGTGTTTATAGTTTGGAAGAAATTATTTTGAAGATAAATATAAAATTTCACTTCTTTCTTCTGCCTGAGAAACAAAAGAGAGCAAATGTGTCTGCCCAGCAAAAATATATATTTGGAAACAGTACTCTGTACATCCTGTTTGATTCCCTCACTGTTTTTTTACAGAAATTTTGTAGTAAAATATCCATCTGTCCTTACTCTGCCTTTAAAATGTAGCTTGCAGGAGGATCCTAGAGAAATTCTGCTTTTTTTGATGATATCAGTGTGGCTTGCCTGGCATTAGTCACAGTTATTTTACCTTTTTATAATTCTGTTAAAAATAAATTTGGAGACTACATGTCCTTCAGGTTGTGTTTCCTAATTATTCATGTCTGGTTTAATGTTATTGACTGACATTAATACTTGCTACTTTCTAAGGTTTCCTGTATACTAATGCTGTCTTACTGGCCGGACGTTCACTTGCAGATATATAGTTTAGTTTTCTTTTTTAGTGGTTTCTGTTTGTCTCCTCTACTGAGTCCAGCTGAAGTCTTGTCACTAACTCAGTTCTGTATAACCTTTTGTTGTTGTTTCTTAATCTTCCTCTGGTCTCTGTTCAAGGTCCAGAAAACTTGCTTGGATAGCTCCAGGTAGAGAATTGTTTATACTAAAAGGAGGCAGTGTGAAGTTTGAGTAAGTGTCCTTTGATGTGCTAGACTGTTTGCTCAGTCTGGAAGGGGAGTGGCCTCTCAAACTGATTAACCGGAGTCGCCCAGATTACGTAGTGGTAATTTCACTGTTCTGCTTAGTTTCAGAATCTGGGAACCTTTGTCTGGACAGCCTCAGTTACCTGGAGGAAGATCAATATGTAAGATTGTGTGTAAAAGACGCACAGGGAAGAATGATCTGCTCAGGCAAAGAAAAGGAACGTCAAGCAATACCGAAAGATCTTTAGTCTCCGTATCTGTTAGTCTCCACGCAGGGTTCTTGTGCTTGAGCCAACAGTGACAGTTCTGACAGCTTGATGTATGGCAGTTGCCTTACTTTATATGTTTAAATAAAGATGTACCTTTTTTTCCTTTCCCCTGGCTTCTTGAACCCTGAAAAATAACCTGTTGTGAGGCTGTCACCTGTTGAGACTTAATTTGGGAGCAGGATGTTGGTGCAGGAGAGAAGAGACAGAAGAAGAAGAGTCTGCATGTAGTTATTGTGGTGGGAATTGTAATAGCCTGAACCCCTTGCAGTGGATGAAGGCACTTGTGCTTTATTTTATTTCCTATCCATTTTTTATTTTCCCATGTCATCTTCCCTTAACAGCATTTGCTGTTGTCCTTTATTTTGTTCACAGATTGCTTTTCTTTCAGATCTCAGGTTTTGTTTACCTAAGCTAAATAGGCTTTTTTCAGGCTATTTTTCTGGTACACAACAATTCTATCATGGTGCTCCCTGTGAGGACGGTCTTACCTTGGATTTGATGTGCGCTGATGATCAGTACTCTGCTTCTGTGGAGGTACTAAATTGGCTTAAGCAGCCTCATGCTTTCCTCTCTGCCTCGTAGGGCATACTGCCACCACTTTGTTGCCAACCCAGCTATTTGCAAAGCTGCTTGGCAAAACATATGTTAAAACTCTTCTTTCTTTCCCAGGTTGTCAGCTAAATAATCATTTGCATTAGGAATAGTGTCATACGTGTTTAGTATCTTTGGCAGTGGATACTGAAATGATCCATGTGTGTATATTTGGTTGACCATTAAATGGCAGCATGAACACTTCAGACAGACGTAGCAACATTTGTCTGAATGCTGTAACAGAACAAATTGGTGCCATGCTGGGGACAATCTCGACTGCTATGTAAAAATTAGTACAGCAGGGAAATTGCAATTGACTTATTGTTCAGAGATTTTCTGTTACTGAGGAATCTCTGAAGTTGTACCAATGACAAGATTGGAGAAGGGAAGAAAAGACAATAATTTGTGAGTTTTTAAAAAATACTGAATCAGAGAAGTTTATAAGTTTGGGTAAAAAATGTTCACGAATTCAAACAGATTTTTGAACCGTAGTTCAAAGATTATTTATTGCAAGAATGAGTTTATTTACTGCTCCTTTGGAATTACCTTTGAAATATCTCGATGGAGCTATTAAACTTAGTCAGCCTGACGATAAGAAACTGTTTTAGGCTGTTGTTTCTGTCAGTAGTTGCTTTCTTAGTTGTGTTCAAGTTATTCTATCTGTTATTTCAAGAATAGTAGTTGTACCATTGACAATATCACTATCATCAGAAATCTCTAG
This sequence comes from Gymnorhina tibicen, assembly GCA_013399875.1. Classification (NCBI taxonomy): domain Eukaryota; kingdom Metazoa; phylum Chordata; class Aves; order Passeriformes; family Artamidae; genus Gymnorhina; species Gymnorhina tibicen. The sequence goes on along the minus strand of VXAZ01002365.1, from coordinate 755,982 downwards.
AAAAATGCAGAATACAGAAGAGGCTGATAAATCTTACACATTAAGTGTCTCAAAAGTGTCAGTTTTATCATACCATTTTTTTCTCAATGTTTTGTTTTGTGTCTCTATGTAATGCCTTCAGTGCATCAGATCTTCTGTGTGACCTGTTATTTGCTGGAAAAATATACAAATATGTCATCAGTACGGTAGAGTGTGTTCTGTACCATGATGCTTATTGATCTGTTAATTCACTAAGTGAAAACTCTTCCTGTGTTGCTGTATCATTTTTTCTTAAGAAAAAAAAATTCAAAAACAAACCCTATTGTGAAACAGCTTGTTTTTCCTGGCTTGTTTTTTGGCTTTTTTTTTGTCTTCTGCATGTACATAGAAGTGTAAGTGAGATGCATCCAAAGTTGTATGTTTTTAAACCATTCACGGTTCTTTGATATTATTCTTAGTCACAGAGCTGTATATACAGTAATTATGGAAGAGTTTGATTTTACATTTGCCTGATTGGCTTTACTGTCAGGACTTTCTGGGTTGCTTGATGGTGCTTTTTTGTGTTCACACTACACACAGAATGTGTGTAGAGGTTCAGCAAGTAATAGACCAAAAATTTGACATTTGAAGGAAAAATTGTGAGCTAGAAAACTTAATTTTTTACAACAGTCTTCATTTTGTCTGCAGTCTCAACAATTACAATTTTTTTTTTCCTGGGATGAGTTCTCACTTGGTGGTTAATTTCCAGGTAGGCCGTCATAAGGTTTCCTCAACACCTTCCCCAGGGCAATTAATTTCTGTTCTAGGAGAAAAAGGCCAAACTGGGGTTTTTTTTATAATGTTTAGAAAATTGTACCCTTGTTCTTTGTTATCCAAACAGGTGTGTCTTTAGTTTTTTATCTCAGTTTATATTGCTCTGGTGTCTTTGTCTCTTGGTGCTTGATTCAAGAACATTGAAATAAGTTGAAAGCTTTTCATTGCCTTAGGTCTTGGGCTGTAAATAAAACTTTTTTGTTAGCACAACAAGAAGCAAATGTTGGAGGCTCTGGTGTGGGAGTTCAGATGCTTAGAGGACAGGTGGTTCTGGGCTGAGAGCTACTGGAGTTTGGGAGAAGGTTCTTTGGTATGAGATTGTTTGATTTGGTGCCTGAATTGTGATGAAAAAAACCCAGAAAAGCAGCCTGAAAACTGTGCCTTTTATTGACAAAATTGCTCAGGCTCACAGAAGATTGCAGGTGTTTTCAGTCTTAGAACCAACACTGTCTTCTTGAACCTAGAAGGAGTTTTCTGCTCAGTGTTCTTCCAAAGGCTTGCTTGTTTGCAAGACTGAAGATTGTCCCAGAGTGATACTGCAACATTGTAAATCTGTTGCTATGATAATCTTAGTATTACCAAGCAGCAAGCTTTGTGTGCACATTTTTTTTAATATTTTTTTCCTGAAGGCTCTACTAAGGCTTTATGACTATTAATCAAAGCTCAAAAAATTACAGACATTGCTTTTGGTTTCCAGTGCTCATTACATCTTTCAAGATCTATGGTTCTGTGACTGTCTGGTAGTATTTATGCTATATGCGTGTAACCTTTTAGTTTTTTGCCTTCCCCTTCAATAGAAAAGAGACTTTCAGTTTATGGGTCTGACAGCAAGTGTAGAAGCTTTGCCAGTCAGCTCATTTGTTTTCTTGGCTTAAATGTCAGCCAATTTAACCAGACTCATACTGTGTTTTTTCACTTGGCAGTTGAGAGAACAGAGCCTTTGATAATTAACATGCAGATATTAATCAGTATGACATATCTAATCTAGGGAGATCTATCAAATAGTACATCTCTGTTGATTTTGCTGTTTGATATTGCTTGAATCTATGTGGGAGTGAATACATGTCTACATTTTAAAGAATGTAAACTTGCCGTGATTACCTAAGTAAAGCTTTTTGAGTCCAGAGAAAGAAGATAAGCATAAAGTATGAAAAAAGGACTGCAGAATTTGACCTTTGGGGCAAATTTGGTGGTTTTCAGTGTTTTAAATTCTGTACCAGTAGCATAGTTAAATATGCCTATAGTAATGTTCAATATATATATTTTTATTTAAAGGATTAATTAAAGAAAAAACAACCACAAACCCCTTCTACTAATTTCTGTCCTTCATTATTCTTTAAATGCAAAGGGATTGGGTGTGGGGGGGAGTGAAGATAAGGAAAAGTATTCATAGTCTAAATTAAATTAGGACAGGGTAATTTCCATATATTTCCTCTCTTTGGAGTGGTTCTTCCAGTTGATGATCTAGATCAGGAGCTGAATATAGATGCTCTCATTCACTTAGGGAGGAGCCTATTTGCCTATATTAACTAGTTAAACTATCCTCGGATAAGAAGTTAACCTTTGTGAATACCTTTGTACCTCCAATTTTGAGTAATTGTTTGGCTGTGATTCTGTAAGTACATTAAAAAGGGCTTTACTGTGAAAGTTAAGTTCCATATTAAATATTGTTCATAATTATTGTTTCACTAAAGAAAAGGCTGTGGTGGTCCTTTTGCCCTTTTTGCACTGGGGAGGTCAGACTAAGCTGTGGTATTTGACTTCACAGTTTTCTTTCGTCATTAACAACGGCCTTGTTTTGTCAAGTGTCACTTATATCTGTACAATGTCAGTTCTTTGACCCAATGCAGCATAAAGCTAATAATTTTTTAAGTAGCTGTGTTCCTGACAAGAGAGTCTAGTTGACCAGTCTCATGTTGTTTCCAAAGACCAAGTGTGGAAAAATGAAGTCGAAATTTTTTTTCACTGATATGAACAAATGTGAGTTGAGACAAATACAAAGAACAGATGCAATGACTAAAATTCCATGTTTGTAATCCATTCCTGTAGAGCAGAACTGTGATTGTAAGGAGGTGCATCTGTACTGTATGTGAATTTTATGAGTGCTCAAACTGGTTGTTCGTGATTTTGGATAAATTATCCATATATTTCTCATTAGTGTAATTAATAGTTTGCTCTGTATTTGCTGTGCAGCATGCTGATGTGGTCAATAGTCATATTTATCTTTTAAATTCAGGTAGATTGAGAACAGTTTAATATAGTGGAAATCTGGTTTTCTTTTTAGAATAAGGGAACAATATCCTTGACAGGTGTTTCCTATTCCTGTTTGTAATTAATACGGTTTGCAGCAGTCTTGAGTTTATCAGACCTCTCTTTCTGACACAAGGAGTTCATATGGTGTGCTGTTACCTTTGATGTCTTATGCCTGGGCTTTAGTTTGCTAACCCATCTTTAAGGGCCATGCTGCATCCATGCTGTTGCTCATGCTGTTAGGTAGGATTTCTGATCCTCTCCTCCCACTTCAGCTGTTGTCTTACAGGTGAGTTTTCCAGAACGAGAACTGCCTTTAGATGTTTGGAAAATACCTACTGCCTTGTAAAGCAGCCTGCAAAAACAGTCAGGTTGCAATTTCAGTGTGTATCTAAGTGGAAAAGTAATTTTAAAATGCTTAATCTCTATGTAGATGGATCTCGATGCAATATAACTTAGGGAAACAGAAGAGTCAGCACTTAGACTGACCCAAAGCTAATTGAAGTTGAAGGACAGGTTCCCTTTGACTTCAAAGGGCTTTGAATCAGCAAAATCTTAGTGAGCTTTTGGTATTCGTGACCCTCCTGAAATAAACTGACTAAAATTTAAGCTGTTTCAATAGCTTTTTTGGTTTTGGAAATTTTAACTGAATTTGTTTAAACTTACTTAAGGATTAAGCACACATAGTAAGTGTGTATGAAGATCTTAATGCATTCTTTTTTTCACTTCCAAGAAACCAAGAGTCTGGGAAATTGAAGAAAGTGGTAGGGCTTTTGAGAATTTTAGCCATTGGCAGTGTAAGACCTCTAAGTTTTGGTAAATACATGAGTGCAGAATCTAGCTGAGTTACTGCTTTGGAATCAAAATGCTTTCATGTCTGTCTGCTATACAGCCTGGGTGTTGTGAACATATGTATGTGCTAAGTGAGAAGTGCTGTCCTTCAAGCATCGTGGGAAGGATTGGTGTGATTCAGAGAAAGTGAACCAGAACACACCTGTTTAAATCTAAGCTTACCTGGATCTTTTGAAAAAATGGAGTTTGTTTTCAGAACTGTATTACAAAAATCACTTCTAAAAGATGCTGGATTCAAGACAGGGGTTTAAGACTGGTAAAATGAACTGAGTTAATGACAGTGAATGTTGGAAAATAGAAAAGGTAAATTTTAGCATTGTTTCCAAGGATTAACTGACATTGCTTTTAAGGACAAAAAGACCAATTTTTCAGGGTTAGACTGCAGATTGTTTGTAAGAAGCAGCAGTTCCTTTAATACCGTGTTGCTTCCTTTATTTCTTATCAGTATAAGGATTGAACAAATATGTCTCTGCCAGCTTTTGTAGGTTGTATCAGATAGTGTCATATCAGATTGCTTGTCCTCATTCTGTCTGCAGAAGACTAGAATTTGCATTAGTTGCATTCAAGTGTATGCATCTATCTACTGTGACATCTGAAATACTTGATTTGGGTATGACTTACTCAGAGTAGAGAAATTTACAGAATAGAATAGTCAAGCCTGTGGGCTCTGTTCTAAAACTAAATATAGAAATAACTGTGTTCTTCTCATAGTTGCGAAGAATTTGGGGAAGCATTGCTTCTGCATGAATATTACTAATCAAGTAACTATTTTGGATTTAAATTAGATTTACTGTTAAAGGGAGATAAGAAGTATGCGTCTGCTGTTCACTGGTGAAAATCAGTATCAGGCAATTTGGACTTTGCTGTTAAAGTGCTGTCATTCTCAAGAACTAGTGTTAGTTTTGGACTGTACAGATCGTATTTTCAAAGCTCTGTTCACTGATAATCTTGTCTTAAACTTCCAAGATTGAGCAGGTTCTGCAACTTTGGCCATGAGAATAAAGAAGTCAAAAAGAGGACATTTCTAAGTGCTAGATGCTAGTCAATTTTTCTTCCTTTTTTTTTTCTCCTTTACAAATCTGAACTAGCAAGAATACTGGTGCTTTAAGGGAGGAAAATTTGGTTTTATATCAGTGAGCATCTTTTCCTTTAGAAAGCTGACAGACATTTCAATAGATGAAAACATTCCCTCACATGTGGATTCCCACTCCTCATCCTTTTACTGTTAAATTATTTGAAAATCAAGCCATGAATTAATTCTGAATGTTAGCAAAAATGATACTTCATTACTCCATGAAACCCTCCCATAAAAGGAGAAATGTTGTAATTAGAGTTAACAAAATACTTCGGGGGTTTTTTATTTGAGATTTAGAATGTTTCCTGGATTTTTCTAATCCATATATCTGTTAATTTATATGTAATATTCTTCAGCAGTAGACCTTCTTTTTGATTTAAAAATTGTGTAGGCTCAGGTATTTGCAGGATCAAAAGGCAGGAACAGCCTGTTTCCCTTTAAAGGCACCTGTTTTTTCAGTTACTGACCAAGTGGAAAACTGGAAAGAAATTGTTGTGCTGTCAGGTAGCTTTAGGGCATTATATAGCTAAAAATTGCATGTATCCTTTTTTGAGAATAATAACATGTAGGAAGATGCAGGTTTCAAAAAACATCACGGGAGAATTAAATAAAACTACACATAAATGATGTGTCCTTCCAAATTTTTTACGAAACTGGCCTTTTTAGAGAAACATTTTCGGTATTTTTTTCGGAAAAGTTTAGATGCAGAAATAAAATAGTTTCAAGTAAGATCTTTAAAGCCTGGTCCTGAACAGGAAAATTAAATGTTCCCTTTGGAATGTCCTCTGAATGCAGTTTCTTAACAATAAGAATATCCTGCTGTTGAGTGAGAGAGAGAAAAATTATTCATACTAAGGTGTGGCTTTATTGCACATACAGCCACGCATTAAAGGGGCGGTTTAGAAACTGCTGGTTTAACTGTATCTACAGCAGTATATTTTATTTCCTGTGTATCTGTACCCAGTGCCTGACTAATTCTGCTTTATAATAGCTGTGATCTTTAGTGATGTTAGTTACCCTAAGATGTTAGTTTTGTAATCCACCTCTTTCCCCTTGGATGCAGCTGTTGCTTTGCCAAAGATTTTACTGTTCATCTCAGACTTCGGAGCTCACATCCCAAAGGTCTTCTTTTATCCACCCCTAGTGTGTTAGTTGCTGTCCTAAACAATCTAGTCTTGTGAAAGTTTAGCCTATGTATGCATTCTGCTATCACCAGCAGCCACTTTCAGATTTGTTCTACTGATCTGTTCTCCTTTTTATTATGGAGCAGCTAAACAAAGAGTAAGTTCCACAGCTGAAATGTGTATACTTAAAGGGATGCTGTCAATATAAAAGTAATCATATTCACAATTTGTTATTAAATGTGAATCTTGGCATACTACTTCTTGCATTTCTCTGTTTAAAGGAGAACATTGAGGAAAATTTGATTATGTATGTGAATTATGAATTTTGGAAGGCAAAGAAGCTGATGGGGGGAACAAATATATGAGCATTTCAGACTTAAAAGTATGCTGTGCTTGTGTTGAACACTGCACATGTGATTCTTGGAGGCTATGAGCAGATGAACAAGTTATTGTGAAACAACACAAGGGTGAACTGTCCATGTAGAGTAAGGAAAAGACAGAACTGTGCCTCTTGTTATGCAAAGGCACACGTATGGCATACCACAAAGTTCACTTAGCAGCTTAGACTTGTGGCAACATGTTTATTGACCTGGACCTTTGTTATTATGGTTTGTTTGCTTACAGCTTTCCAGGAAGAAAGTGCCTTCTGCTTTGTTCCCAGTTCCCTCCTAGTGCTTGACTCTTAAGAGAAGCATCCATTCTTGTCATTGTTACCAGACCCTTGCTGTCTTATTTCCCTAGTTGGGATGGTGTTTGAGAAGTGCTTTTGTGTTTAAGGCTTTCAGCATTGTCCCCATCTTCCATTTGTGAAAAGGGCAAAATATAGAGGAGTTGGTAAGTTTTCATCATAAAAAATTGGGCTGAAAAAGAGAAAAGGTTACAGTCTCCTGCTTAGTGGGATTAGTGAAAGAGACTGTGGAGGAGGCCACAGAGCACACACTCAGCAAGTTTTCAGATGACTGTTCCCTTTATTATTGGACTGTAAAACTGGCGATCAAGTTAGCTGTTTTCTAGAAAAAGAAAAACCCAAAAGTTCTTTTTTTCCCAAACAGAAATAAAAATTGCAGAAGTGTATGGGCATCAGCCTCTCAAAATATTCTTCTCCAGTCCAGTAGAGTAATCTTGCTTTAAGGATATTGTTTTAAGTATAACTTGCATATTGCCCAAATTTTCTGTAAGCCTTTCTGCATTTTTATGTCAGTCAATTAAACTTCGTTTTCTGATTAACTAATTTTTTCTCGCTTTTTTTTTTGTTTATTTTTGTTTTCAGGCTTCCTTAAGCCAGACTTAATATCGATAGAATGAAAAAATTTAAGAGAAGACTTTCCTTAACCTTGCGAGGAAGCCAGACCATCGATGAATCACTGTCTGAGCTAGCAGAACAAATGACAATTGAAGAAAACAGCAGCAAAGATAACGGTAAGCATATCTTTCACTTTGTGGAAAATGTAAGAGTTTTGTTAGGCCTTACTCAAGTGAACATTGCTGGGGTTTATTTCAGTTTTCACAGTTCCAGGGACTTTCTCACTAACCTTTTTTTAAATTTATCTTACATTCCACTGCCCTAGTTCTTTCAACAGGTTGATATGTTATTACATATTGGTTTGGTTTGCTTTGGTATTGAACTGTTATAGAGCTATTTATCAAAAGCTACCTAAATTTATCGTTTTATGTTTTGTGCAGCAAGGCTTATAGATGCTCTTGCAGGAAGAAAACCCATTGTATGAATTTAGTGGGTCTCACATCAGCTTCATATGGCTTCAAATTCAGTCTGTTCTCAAAATCATTATTTAGTGATATGATTGACTAATTGCTTAAGCATTATGTATAAAAATGTTTACCTTACATTGGTGATGCAGTGCAGTAGTCTAAATTCTGTCATCTCTTCATGTCTCTCAGTAGTACTCCTCTTCACCAGTATGAAGGTGTCTAGAAACATTCAGGATAACCAACTTGTCTCTGTATTCTTACATAAGTCTTTGGCTGATCCCATAAATGTGCTGGCTGCTGTAAAATCCACATTAATGATGATGCCGCTTTTGGATGCAATCTGCAGTAATAATGACTGGAAGAGGTTTTGTTGCTTGTTCTGTTTCCTGGGCTGCAGCATTTAAGTCATATTTCATCTTCAATGCTGATTAGTGTTATTTTTTGCTCTGCTCATATCTTAAGATTTTTCTCATTTATCAAGTGATCTGAATTTTATTTTTCTCCCACTTAACAACAATAAAGGACTCTGAATTTTCCCACTGAAAACTGACAGGGCCAGTAAATTTGAGTGGAGGTAGAGGCAATGGAGTTTGCCCTGCAGATTTTTAAAACCCCATTCAAGTTACATTGCATGCCAAGGTTTTGGAAGCAGAATTTACCTTTGGCAAAGCAAAGCTAATAGTGTTTTTAATTTTTACCTTTAATCTCTGGTATATTCATTGCTGTTGTCCCATTTTTACTATGGACCATGCTCAGTATTTTGGGAGACAAGGTTTATTACAACTTTTTATATGTTGATACAACAGGTCTACTCTGGAGCAACAATTGCAGTATTTTTGCACTGATACCTGTTATGTCCTTTCTGAGACACTGAGTTGTCCCACACAATTTCACTTGTATTCGCCTTTGTTACTGATGCATATTTTTTCAGACCTGTATATACTTCTGCAAGATTGATTTCATTATGTAAATAAGTGCTAAGAAGGTTACTTTCACACTGAGAAATGAGCATGAAAAAATTCTTACCAGCATCAAGGAGGGGAGTGAACTGGGTTGCTGAATTGATTCATTGTAAACTGAATCCAGAAAGAGTAAAAAGATTTTACCTTAAACTGGACCGTGTCCTGGGTGTCAGCTCAAGGGACAAGAGAACACAATAACTTGTTTACAGAAGCATGAGCTTATGTCATCTTAAACCATCTATAAATCCATTTGCAGCTTGTAATATTTATCTGAGAATTATCCCAAACCGTAATACTTGGATGTCTGCATGCTTGTCACCAAACTGTGACGAGCTTAAGTTCTCAGTAGATATTTAAAGTGTTAAAATAAGTAAAAAATACAATTCAAGAAAATGGGCCTAATTGCAAATTACTTATCTAGCTTTTGGTGCTCTTTTTATTTTGCTTTCCATGGTGATTCATTGGCCAAAAGGAATCTTATAAGCTAAAATTGTGATAACAATATATGCTATGCTTATACATGCAGAATGTTGTTGATGCCTTAGCACAGTCTTCTTGGATACGCTCGAGGTGTTGTCGGTCCTCTCGAAAGAAGACAAAGAATATAAACTGTACTTTTGCTGTGCCTAATCTTTAACTCATCATTTTATGCCATTAAAAAAAGTTTCACTGACACTTGCTACCTTTTTCAGATTCTTCCAGAATGCAGTTATTAGTACTTGTCCTATCTTGCAGAGGTGAACAGGATACTACATTGTGGATTTTTGTTTTCCTTTGTTTTTCCTTTCCGACTCTACTTTTCTTAGGAAGTAGGGTTGGAAAATGCTTGCTGCTCTAGCTAGTCTTGCTTTTCTAAAGGACATTCTAGCTTTCCTACAGATGAAGATATTTTAAAAATTTTCAGACAGACCGCAGGGACTGGGCTTTGGGCAACAACAGTTGTTGGAAAAATGGCCAAGAAATTATTTTTTCTCTTTTGGCGAAACACCAGTTTGGTAAAGAACATCGCGGGGAAAACATCCTTCAGTGGGCATTTAAAAAAATTTGCTTACAAAGGAGTGCTTAAATGAGAAAGGCTTGCCGTGGCATCTTACAAAATCCCAGTGCTAAAAAACCTCTACTAATTGTAAATATCCAACTGAGACACATGAGAGTATGTAGTCTCTTGAAGAATATTTTACAAAGTGATAGCTGCATTAAGATCTTGAAAGTGCATCCTTTACTGCGATGGTGCTGATCTCAGGAGGCAAGAGTAACAGCCTCCTTAGTTCTGCTTTTAAGAATAAACGGCTTCTTTACCCTGTGGAACAGAGACACAAATGTGCCCAGTTAACAGGCTTTGAATCTGTTCCTAAAGAAACTTTAAAAGCACTGTCTAGTAAATCAAAGGCATGCCAATATATGAATCTACAGAGAATCAACGTCAGGGATACAAATAATCTTCAGAAAGTGGTTCTTCATATGTGCTTTATTTTCAAGCATTACATCATGAACTTGAGAAATAAGAGTTGAAGGGCATTGAAACTGTGCATTTCAGGTCAGAAGGCAAGACTAGACCCTGAATGCTGAAGGCCTTTACAGCAGAATTTTCTTCCATTGTTCCTGTCCAATTCTTTTGTTTTAACTTTTTCTTTCTAGAAAATTGCTCATCTTGTCTCCTGTCATTCCATGCTGATGGCTGTGTTTACTGAAGATTATAATTTTATACATGCTAGTTTTTTTCCTTCCTGGGAAACAGCTGTGTTACTGGCTTATAGAAATTGTAGAGTCTGTCCATAGAAAACCATATCTGTGCTGACCTAGAATCCAAACTCATCTCCATCTGATTTATATCCTGTAAAATATTTATTGTAAGGTGCAGATCAGCACTGTCATTCCAGATGTAAATCACTTGTGCATAGTACTAGGGCCCTTTCCTTATAGCCACCTTTCTGCAATAACCTGTGTTGTTTAGCCCCTATCAAATGTTTCTTTTCCCACAATTGCCTGTGATTTCAAGTAACTGCAGCTCCCATCCAGAGGCCCACCTTGTCATTAGCTCCAGCTTTGAGTGGGTTGTTTCAAGATTCAAAGAACAGTACTCCTAATGTAGAACAAATTGTCCCATTTGTAGTTCACAGACATAAAAATAGATCCATAACTTTTGATTTCTTTGCAGTGCATTGATACCACTGAATCAGCTAACCTTTTGTATGCAGTCTCATTTAATACACAGCCTCCTTCATCGTGTGATGTCAGTACAATCTCAGTATGCATCACTCATCCATGAGCAGCAAAATGGGATTAGCAGGGATCAACCCATATTGTTCAATGCAGTAGCACGGAGCTGTTGCACTGAATATAGAATAACCATTCGGTTTGGGTTTTTTGGAACACCGTCAAATTATTTAGTGACCAGAAACCTATATATAATTACATCTTTCTTACAAATTATGTTCATCATGATTGGCTTCTGGGTGAGGAAGCACTGCCAAATCAGGTCATAAACCATAAAAATAGAGGGACCAGAGAAATGCCTAATAATATATCTGAAGCCTTATGAACTGTGGACTGTATGAAGTATACTTCACGCTAGTCTTTTATCTAAGTACAAAAGCTTTTCATGGTCTCTGATGTTTCAGCATATAAAATCAATTAGGTGGATCTGTTGTTTATTTTTTAATTCTGCCGTATTTTAATTTCTCATACTAACAGTGTGCTGGCTTGCTTTTTAAGTTCTAGATTCTACCTTAATATATGTATTTAGATTAATATTAAAAATATTAAATGGTAATTTGTAGGAGTTGGCAACTAAATTTGCTCCTGAAATTTTTGTTTGCCAGTGACATACTAATGAAATTTGGCTAGGAGTAACATCCAAATCATGCATATTTAAAGCCTAATTAAGTGTAAAATTTATGCAAATACTTCAAATACATATGATCTCTAATGAAAGCAAAAAATGTGGCTGTGTTGTCTAATATTCTGAAATGCATTATCACAAACTCCAAGCATGCTTTTAAGAATAATTGCAAGACACGATCCAAAATACATCCACAGCTCTTGCATTAATTTATAAGTAACTTGGAAAGCATTCTATTTTGTTACGGGGTTTTTTGGGGTTTTTTTTGGTACAGATAAATACACATGTACATAATAAACCAAAAACGGTGAAGTTCTGATAGAAATGGCTACATGAATTTGTAAAATAATACTTATCTCCATTTGGTCTCTTTTAGCTCAGTGATGTGATCATAGGATCCAGTCTCATGAACACTTGCATAATTTTTTTGTAATTTTACAGGTGTGAGTAATAATGGAAGGATCAGCTACGGTAAAGTGCGTAAGTGTTTTTTAGGTTTAAGGCATTAATGACTAGTTAATACTTTGATAAGAGGGATGAATGTTTATAAGAATTAACACGTTGCGATACTGTCTCAGAACATCCAAATGCCTTTGTAGTTTTAATCATTTCATATCATCTTCAACAGAGCAGAGAAATTCCCATTCCATCTGCTATGTAGAATTCCTTGAGTGTGGAAGGAAAACAGTGTGTTGCAACATATTTTCAAGACAGTGTTCTTGAACTGAAAATATGAGCACAGAAATGCTTACTGGTAATAAATCAGTAAAATTTCTCTGTTGATATTGGAGGAAGGTATCAGTATGAAAACGTGGGCGGGTAAGGGAAGAAGAAATCCTCAGAATTGCTAGAGCTCATTCTAGAGCTACAGATTACTGTGAGTAATTGGCAGTTGTCACAGGTAAACACTGATCCTTGTACTGTCCCTTACACTGTACTGGCAATGTTTTTATTACAGTCTGTACATACCCTTCTGTGCTGTGGTATACATCAATTTTTGTTATTACTGTTCAGTATGGTTTCTCCATCCCACGTACACTGCACAACATAGTGTTCTTTCTTCCCTTCTGTTTTCATTTGCTTCTTCCCACAAAACCTAGAGGCTCTGTTTGTATGTGGAAGTGCTTATAAAGCAAAATGAGCATGAAAATTCAGTGCCTGAAGCATGCTGCAGAGACCTGTAGTCTTGCAGGGCTGTGTGGGGGCCTTGTCCACTCTTAAGTATTTTCCTTAGAACCAGAATGCAAGTTCAGCAGGAGAACATAATGTTTAGATGCAGAAGTGGACTCTCTAAATACACCAGATTTCTGTTAGTATAGGCTCACTGATGGATGTGCAGAGATTTGTTCTCAAATGGTATTCAGGTGGAGTCGTACAGAAAAGTAATATACACATAACTAGCCAACACAATTTATTTCTGAAAGTAGGGCAACAAGGAGTCAGATCTTCTGTTTCCTGGTTTGGTTGGCAGCGTGGTCTCACAGATGTTTGCACTGGGAGCTGTGTGTGTGGATGCCAGGATAGAGGCCAGGGATACTTGTATCTTGGCTGTGGTATTGACTTGCATTGAATGAAATTGCAGCTGAAACATTTTTCTGAAGAATTTGGTGTAGTGTGATGCCTTCTGCAGTTACTGCAGATTTTAAACTGATGGTGTGTTATGCTTATATGATTTGAGGTACAGAAGTACCATGCCTATGTTCCAGTACAGGTTCTGATTACCAAAAATATTAGCTGAGAATTATCTTCTAAGCAGTATGAAATACATAAATCTTAAAGGTGGGGCTTTGGTTTTGAATATATTTCACTTGATTGTGATCTTTATTGTTTTGGTACCCAGACTGAAGGTAAAACCTCACTCTGTGTGAAGTCAACTTTGAAAGGTTTGTTATAGTGTTTTTTAGATGTCTTGATCTCATTCTTTGCCTGGTGTATTTATAGTTTGATTTTGTGCATTGTTTTTGTAGTTCAAAAAGACAGAAAAATTTGTGTCCTTTCTGTCCCAAATTAAAAAAAAAAAGTTTATAGGACATTACAGTGCCATTTTAATAATTGAGGTACTTCATTTCTTAGAGGAAGTTGAAGACTGTTTCTTCAGGGTTATATTAGCAAATTTTTTTCAAATGTTCTCCCGGTATTTTTTGCCTTGTGTTGTCCAGGTGAAGAATATTTGCTCTGGAATGGCTGCTATACTCAAAGGGATTAATTTGAGCAATGGGAGGAATCCCTTGAAGTTTTGCCAAGTTTTAAAAATTGTAATATTCAATAGTTTCTTATTGTTTAATGAAAAATATTGGTTTAAGTGGTATTGAGTGGTTGCTCTGTTTTTAGAGTGGCTCAGTGTTTTCCTGGGTATCACGTAACAGAATCTTAGGAAACAACCCCGTAAAATAATCTATAAATATGCAGTGTAGTGTTCCTCATCCAGCTCCTGGAGAGTACATATATAGCAAGCATATTGCTGCTTTGGGTTATTTAAATGTATCTTTTATAGCAGCTGTCACCTGCAATCAACTAATTTTACTGAGTGGGTCTGACTGCCTTACAGCAATGTAATTAAATATTGTACAGTGCAGCATGCCAGCTCTAAAATATCAGAAATTCACCTGCTTACATTCTACATTTTCTGAAGAAATAAAGGGCTTCTTGACAACAGCTTCTTCAGCAGTTTGTTTGAAATATTTTGTATTTCAAGTAATCATTAGCAGAGCCTAACATTCAGATTAGGTAAATGAATGTGTAGTAGATGATGCTGAAATATGATTAAGCTGTATGACACTGGCATTTGAGAAGCCTACATAAATAAAATTAAAAGTTGTGATGATGTATCGCAAGCTTTATGAATGCAAAGCTGTTCAGAGAGTGAACATTTAGTTTCACAAACGTAGATTTTTGACACTTCGTCATTCTCCATCAAATTGGAAATGATAAAAAACAGCCTTGGACGTTTTCTGGAGCAAGGGTGAGGTCAAGGTGGTGGAAAAGAAATGAAATAGAGTCCTGTCCTATAAAAACTAGTAGTGGATTCTCAAGACACTTAGTGAGATTTTGTTACACTTGAGCCAGTCCAAAGCCAAGTTGCAGTTTAAAGTGTCGAGTGAGGTTCTGCCTCCACCCTTCTGCCAGCAGCTGTGCTACGTATACCCCATGGTGATGTAGTTCAAAAACCTAAATCAAAATTACACTTCCTTTTTGTTGGGGGGGGAGGACCTTGAAGCCACATTCTTGGTAGAAGCAGTGAATTGTGGCAGGCACAAAGATTCATCCTTACTTAGAATATGGAACATGCCTGGGTTCAATCCCCATTCTATACCCAAATAACTAATCATAAATGCTAAGTCTCCAGTATCTCTTACTTTGATTAGAAAATCTCCACATGTGAATTTTAACTTCATATAAATAAAGTTAAAATATGTATTTATGTGGTTTACATGTCCAGAATGGATAGTGGTTGTGGAATCAAGCATTTTTTTGCAGACATACTCAGCTCTGTTTGGTTTAAGGGAAAATGTCACCTTGTATGACTGGTGATTTTAATTCTTTATTAAAGCTAGTTGAATCAAATTTCGTGGCAAAATTTAGGCAGTGAAATCTGAAAAACAGCTTGATCTCTGTCAAATAATAAAGATACTCATGAGACATAAAACAAGAAAGAGTTAGTTGAGTATGTGATAATATGTATTCATAAAAAGCATGTTAAAATGCATTTACATTCCTAATGAAAACACTTTCTTTCTTTAATCTACCAGTTGACTGACATGTGACAGTCTGTCAGTTGCTGAGGCCATGCAAAGAAATGCCAGGCAATTCTGCAGGCTCTCTGGAGCTCATTCTAAGTAAATCCAGTTAAGTAAATCCAGCACAGGAAAGAAAGTGGTAGTGTGGGTCTTTGTTATCATAGATGGATGAGGAAAAGAAGCATTGTGGATTAATTGAAAAATTGCTTAACTCAGGAGTAATTTCAGGTCAAGTTTGTGGTTAATTTAAATTGCAGTTAAAGGAAGAAGAGGAAGCGTCTTTATAAAATTGTTGGGTTTAGTTAATTCCTTGGACGGGCTTCTTGGTTATATCCACTGCTGTTCTAATTGTTCTGGCAGTTTTCATAATTATGAAGTAAAAAAAATCAGTTCCACTTATGTTCAAATATAAATTTATTTCACAATTGAATAATTCCAGTGGTTCATTTGAGTTGTTTTCTGGTTTCTTATGTTAGTATTGGTGTTGGCATTATTTCAAACTCAGCAAAGCAGTGGTACCTTACTGAGTACAGCATTTTCCTAAAATATATGTGTGTATTCTAAAACATTTCATGTTCTAGAAACTCTTAAACCATTATTAAGCCAGGCTGATTGCATTTTGAACAGTGTTTTCTTTGAACAGTGCTGTTGTGTTTATTTTGGGTTATGCCAATAGTAACGGAAGTTTGAATGACAGAATGTGAGAAGTGCAAGAAAATGCTCCAAATGATATAAAGGGTTAGCTCAGCACTCAACAAACTTGAAAATCGAGTAATACAACAGTGCATAGTCACCATGCATTGCTCAATTTTAAACCTTGCTGAAGGTGCAAGGTTAAGCAAGATGATGTGGATGTGGCATTTAAAAAAAGGGGCGTGCGTTTTTATAGATAGAAAACTAGTATGTGTATATAGATATACTTTATTAAACTATTGCAAGAATTGTTGAGAGACATTGAAAAGAAATCCATGTGGTCATCCTGTACGTCAGTATAATATTTGTAACTATTCTCATTGAGAATGTTATTTAACTTTTTTCACACTTAAAGACTAGATTTGCATGATAGCTTAGTAGGCTGCCTAAGAAATGTAAGGGTTGAAATGGCATTCCTTCAAAGATGACCCCAAGGTTATATGATGTTGTAGCCAAAATAAGAAGAGAATATAATAACAACTGATGAAATACTATTTAAAAGGACCGCTGAGAAGTCTGTGTTTCAGCTTGTTTTCCATATCAGTTTGTTTTATCAGTTTGGAGTTACAGATTATAGAGTAGGGTAAGGAAAGAGAGCTAGAGAGAAATTATTAATAAGACCCTTGTTGGAATGGTTGTGCCAGCGACAGCCAACACAAGTGAACTGCCCAGGTGCTGCAGAACTCTTGTGCTGTAAGGACAGCTAGAGTTAAGCCTGTCTGTTCTCCAGTCTCTGAGGATGACATTTTAGGGCAAGTCTAAGATTAGAGCCCAAAGTACAGCATCATTTCCCCAGCGTATTGTATCAGTTTCTAGCTCAGAGACTTCCTGAACTAGGCAAGTCTCTGTGTGGTTAGTAACCCTGAGCAGATTGCTTGTTCATTTTCCCCTGAGTCTTCTAGGTTCTAGTAGTTGTATCATCGTGTGGTGAGGAGTTTCCACAGAAAGAATCATTTTGTGTGCAGTACGCAACCTGCCATGGCTGGCTTTTTCACTCTTGTGCTGAAGGAGGTGGTGGATGCAGCAGGTTCCCAGATGCCCTCTTCAGCCCTCCGCTGAGTCCGTGGGTTGTATCATGCTTATCATTTAATCTGTATGAGAGAGAGGAAGACCAGAACTGTGCATGATCTCAAAATGCAGTAGATCCACACACTTGCACAGTGAGTTTTCTAGTGGTTTTTTTACTCACCTTTTAATTTCCATCATTCACTTTGACTGTGGCTGAATATTAAACCAATGGCAAGATGTGGTTACTGAGTTATATTTACTAAGTACAATGACACTAAAAGTAAGGGATGTTTGTGAGTTTTATATAGGGGAAACATTTTTTTAAAGACAAACCAATAATCACAGAAATAAAATTATAAGAAGCAGTTTTTACAAAACATGTATGTAGTAAAGGCATTTAACAGTCTAGATGTGTTTTATTCAAGACGAGACAGTTGACTTAACTCACATCTTAAAACTGCAGTGTTATACTTTAAATATAGTGATTCAGTGTATTAATAATCCTGGAAAAAATGGAGTGAATTAAAGGAAATTGTAACTTCAAAAGAAGTACTCGTGGGTCTTTGGAGAGAGAGAGGTAGTTTTTTCAAAAGCACTTTATTTAACTCTTGTATCTCATAAATGCATGAAAACTGTAATAAACAGTCTTGTAAATTAATTTCCAGCAAGAGTTTTCTTGATCATTTTCAATATTTGTTCCAGCTCTTGGCTGTTACAGTCGCATTTGCAGGGAGGAGGTAACATAATGCAGAATTCATGCAACCATTTCTTTAGAAGCTCCTAGCATACAGCAATGCACCCTGAATTGTTTATAACAAATATACTTTTCCAAACCATAGCCTGTATGTTACACTGTTATATATCATATGATCCCTCACTTTGGTAAATTAATGTGTATCAGGATTTTAAACCCCCATTTATAAGCAAGTAGTATTAATACTTGTTTTAGTCAGAAATACAGTGCCACATGAGTGTTTTTGTAACCTTCACTTCATTGTCTGCCAGTAGTTATGCCTGTCCTACTACATGACCTAAATTATTGCAAAATTTTATAATGCGCTCCACAATTTAGTACAGTACTTAGGACAGTGAAGGAAGGTAATAGTTGCCTATGATAACAAAAGTTATTTCTGTATAATTGGATCTTATTATATCAACCATTTTTCTTTCATTTTTATATAAATTTAGTTATTAATGTGATCTGTATTTATCCTTATATCTGAGCAGAACTTCGCGTATGTTAGGATATTTTAGGGATTTTGTTTTAAACTGTAAAACATATACAAATTTACCAGTGCCATGAGGAGAACAAATTTTTTAAATAATCATCTTTGTGCATCACACTGTCATGTTACTAATGAACATAAAACTCAATCTCTACATAGACATTTGTTGTATTCATAAATTCTGGCCTCTTCTGTGTCCTTCACAGTTCATGAAAGTAGATTACTTTTAGCATGAGTAGACAAAAGCCAAAATAGACAAGGTACTATTGATTTGTTCACTGGTGCACATAAACTCACTTTGAGGTGTTTAGACTAGAAACTTTATCAAATTCAAATCAAATTAGCGAGAAAGTTGGAAAGCAGAAAGCAGATGTTAACTTACCAAAAGCAGTAGTTGTGCTGAATGTGGACCTGTGTCCTGTCATGTGGAAGTACTAATAGATTGTATTAAAAATTGCTGAGGAATTTGCTGCCTGCTGCCCTAGGATAAATCTGCTGTCGAAGGCATGCAACAAGGAAGCTGGTACCACTCTTGGGTCAAAAGGGTGATGCAAACTGTTAGAACAAAAATAAGCATTTGGGATAGAGATGTGCAGAGGTTTGAAGACCCTGGTCATACTTTACAAACATATACACAGATGTATGGTGTATTTTTCCTCATGTTCACCCACTCTGAAGCTGTATTTATGAAGGATGCTAATGAAAGGATGCAGGCAGGTTTGTAACAGTGCTGACATGTCCTTTCTGTTTTCTGCCGGCAGCATTTTTTTCCTCAGGGCTTTTATTTTTTTCCCTGCAGAAGCTGAGTTAATGTTTTTTGGGTTTTTTTTGTCTCACTGTGTTATTCATGTTTATATGCAAAAATTCCTTGCATAATTATTTAAGGTCACTGACCTGTCCTTGGGTAATTCTGTCTGTGTACTTCTGTCTCTGCTTCAGACTAATCACAATAATGTATCGAGAAGGTTTTTGTGTATGTGGGGAGGGAGGGGGTTCCCTTCAGAATCCTGTTTTCCTTAGATTATTAGGCATTTGTTGCTGTTCTTTTCCTTCACCTTCAATTGAAATTCTGCTTTCCATAAAATATGTTCTCCTAGCTTTATTATTCTTACTGCCTTTTTTTGGAGCGGAAAGCAAGATTTTGGGGTCCCTGCATGTGGGAATATAAGTTGGAGTGATGAAATAGCATCCCAGACTGCTCCCTGTCCCACGAGGCATGAGTGAAGCTCTGAGCACACCCTGGGAGCAGTGGCTCCGGTGGGTGCCGCTCCATTCAGTAGCACTCACGCCGTGTGGTTGCTCAGTGCATGGCTGCTGCCTTTTCTGTCTTCCGAATAATACCAAACATGCCTCTGTTAGGTTAATAAGAATCAAGTAGTGGAAAAATAAAATTACTTGAATCTCAGCTGTGCTTTGGGCATAGCTTCTGTTCTTTTTTGTAGTATAGGGACAGTGCTTGCATGTAGCTGCCAGATGACTCTGATCTCATTTTCTGAAGTGAGAGTATTTAATCTTTATTTTCTTGTATGAATGACTTCATTGGTGGTTCTGCTAAGTCCACTATCGAGACAGTCAATGAGAGTGGACATCTGTTTTGCTTCTTTTGGGGGTGAAAAAAATCCTCGTGTTTTTAGAGTTAGCCTGCTTCTAGGACCATGTCGATCGTTGAGGGCTAGTCCGTGTGTGAGGAGTCAGGTTGCTGAGGCAACGTGAATACTCAGTTTCTGCACACACTTGTAAATAAGATTTAAAAATTTCTAACGTTTCGTTCTTTTAGAAAGTGCTTATCAATGATAATAACTTTAAAAAAATCTCTGTGAACCATCTGAAACACAATCCAGTAGAAAGCCAAAATAAAAAATTGAACGCTTAATTTTTCTGATACCCTGTGAGTTAATAACCTTAATTGTGGCATTACAGCTCTGGGAGGTACAGACAGGTATATTTACTTCTAAAGGTGTCCAATAGCAAGGCCTTGGTACTAGCGACCCATGAGAATTGAAAGGGAGAATATTTTCAAAGGCTTACAGTTGATTTTGCTCATCGTAGTTGATCTAACAGCTGTCCTGTTTAAAAGTAAAGATGAAAGATTGTGCAGTAAGACAGAAGAAAATAGTGTTTTGGTTTTATCCTCATTCTAAGACTGGATATTCAGGGCATTTACTCATCCAGCAGCAGAGTGACAGGATTTAGTAAAATTAAATTTGGGTAACACTTAATGTCATGTTTTGTACTTGTTTGTTAATAGAGAAATGGCCATAGTATGATGGTCTGCTGTTAGCATGAAAGATAATCTTACCAGAGTGGTGATTTCCTGTTTACTAACTCTTTTTTTTCTTTCTTTTTTTTCTTCTGGCATGTTCCTGACAATCCTGCTTGCTTGTGGCAATGAATATTTTGATCCTTGTGAATTGTAGAGCCTATTGTGAAGAATGGCAGGCCTCCAACGTCTCACAGCATGCACTCATTTCTCCACCAGTACACGGGATCTTTCAAGAAGCCCCCTTTACGGAGACCACACAGCGTCATAGGGGGCAGCCTCGGCTCTTTCATGGCAATGCCCAGAAATGGGAGCAGATTAGGTAATTTCCTACATTGTTCGTTTAAATTGATTTTTCTGGGAAAAATAATGTTTGTATTGATTGGTAGCAAGAGGTACAGATATTCTAATGCTTTATTAAATCTCTGAGTATGCAGTAATTTTTTCTGGAGTTTGAGAAATTTGTTTTTAAGGCACTGAATGTCTCAAGATTTTCAGGAAGAAAGCAATTAGAAAAACACACAGAAATCACCCATGAATTTTTGGCAAGTTACAAAAGTAACAAAACATTCTTAATACTTTGCAAGGAACCCATGTATCCATCTCAATTAAGCACTGGCAAGAAGTGCAATAAATACCAAAAAAAAAGAGGATAATCATCTTATATGTGGAATTTTAAAAGAACTGGTGTATTACTTCTCATTATTATTGAAAAAAAATTGTTTTTTCAGTGACAAATTAATGCCACTCAACTATAATTACGTTTTTGTTGTGGTCCTGAGCTATATTCGTGCTTCCATGAAGCAAAGAAGTTATGAAATGTTTTTTCGTCTTGAAGTAATTTTTCATCTTGCTGCCTCCAGTCACCATTAATTTTTTATCCTGCTTTTATGTTATTTTAAATTATGCTTAATTAATTGATACTAGAAAATGAGAGCAAGTCACAACTTAATTAGAGTTTTATTATTTTTTCAATCTCCTGCCCTCCTTTAGAAGTGTGATAAACTGATCTTCAAGATTAAGCTATGAATCTTCAAGATAGTAGTCAAACCACTTACATCCTCCTCTGGTGTACTACCACTCATCATGTTCAAAAACATGCCTTTTTGCTGCTTGAGTTACCATTCAAACTGTGAAAAGACTTATATCCTTTTGAATTTACTATAGCAGCTGTTGCTATCACACAAGAAAACAGGTTTTAGTGTGCATGGTTTGACTACATCAGTTTCTGATTTCACTCAAGTCCTGTACACAGTATTTGCTTTTTCATTTTTGCCAAGCCAAGCTTTAGTTAAGTTGCCAAGAATCTAACAGGAAGAGGGAGTTTAAAAACAAATTAATTGTGTGCTTAGAGAATTCTGTGTTTAGGAATATTTTAGTAGTCTTTACGGATTATTTGTCAAACTAGATATATGTAGACTAAGTACAGGAGCAGCAAAGATGTTTTTGAGTACAGAGATGCCTGTACTCTCTTAATTGTGTCTTGCCTTTAACAACAATTTGTAATCTTTTTGAAGTAGTATGGAATAGATGTACAGAATGTATCATGGAATCACGGAATGGTTTGTTTTGGAAGGGACCTCAAAGATCATCTAGTTCCAACCTCTCTGCCGTGGGCAGGGACACCTTCCACTGCGCCTGATTGCTCTGTGTGTGTGTTAAACACCTCTTTTTGCTTTGGATATGATAATGTCTTTTTTTTAATGCCTTATTTGATGGAAATACAAGCTACTTGTACCTGTTATCTAGTGGTAAAAACCAGGAGTACAAGTATATGCAAACATAATTCCTCTTTCTGCTCCTTTTTCACATCTTTCTTTCTTTCTTGTGTTCCTGCCATATGAGAATGGTTATTACTCATCAGGAAGCTGAGGTTTTCCCTGTTGGGATAATGACATCAGAAACAAAACGGTCAAATATGCTACACTACATGAGACTTTTATTTTCTTTGCTTTCTTCATCCACCCTCTTTTCTGTACAGTTTTTCCTCTATTTCATAGGTAGAAAAATGGTATCAGATATCCTTGAAATACCACAAAATCATGGCAAGTAGAGGATGGTTATTTGGTTAAAGGAAACCAGATTAATCTGAGACCTGCCACAAGTGCATCTTCATGCTGCCTGTGTTTGAATGAGATTATCAATATAAAAATCGGTGGAGATGCCCAGAAGAGTTTTGGAGTTTTATTTGCTTTTTGAGCATTGAACTTGAGTTTCTGCAGTTGTGGTAACATGTAAAATCCCCAAATACTTTAAAAGTAATTCCTACTTGGAAATTCTCTGATAGCTTTATGTTTTGTAAAATGCTGTGTAAAGGAAAAATTTTTTGCCTTTGTTTAAAAATTTTTAGCAAATTTTTAATTTGGTATTCAGTTACCAGGATGGTTTAAAATAACAGAGGTGTTTCTCAGGCCAAATTGTGAAACTACTGAATGAGGGTTTAGCTGAGGGATTTTTTTAGTTCACTTGTATCTGTACAGCTTCTACAGTCTTGTACCTCTGGAAACATTTAACTGCTGCAGTCCATGATGAAGCCAGAGCTAATAAACCTTTTTTGGACCTGACCTGGCTGAATGCAGAACAAATCTGATTGTCCTTGTTCCATATTTATATTAATGCTGCCTCTGGGGAGGCTCCTGGAATGTGCAGAGCTAACTGAAGTTGCTCCTTCTGGTGAACTGCAGTAACAGCCAGGAGAGAGTTAATGCTTTTGTCAGTTGCATTGATACAGTTATGGAGAAGTTTTGTGTCACTGTCATAAATAGTATTTGAAAGGAATGATGTTTCCATACATACATGTTTCATAGTTCAGTAATGGTAACAGCAAAGGCAATTTCGCACTGTGGCCTTCCTCAATTTGCATTATATTATCAGTGAAACTAATTGTGCAATGTAGCCACTTCATAGAAAAATAAGCTTTGGAAAAGTGCACCTTGGAAGAAATCCATTATGCAAGTCACATGATTATTCTTGTAATAATTTGAAGTAAGGTGGAGCGATCATGCAGTCTGACTCAGTACTAATTAGTGACTTTGATTATGGCTATCTTGGAGGAGTTCTCATTTGCTGCACTGTAGGTTCCCTGTATTAATTTCTTCTATGATGAGTTCCTCACAGCTGAAATGAGGACAGCCTTTTCCTTTAAATGTAGTTCTGTAGTTTTCCTATTATATTGTAGTCATCTACATCTAGCTTTTCATTACATGGCCATTCTGGATATTTAATAAGATCTGTAGAGTACATTAAAATAAACATCTGTGTAAGAGAATGGCTTGGTATTGCAGTGAAAGCAATTCAATACATTATTGAATGTTTAAAACCTCTGAACACTATGCAAGCAAGCTTTGATGCAGGTAAACTTGTCTATAGAAAAGCCTTGGAGAAATTAAGGAAGTATTTGCATGGCTTTCATCATTGCTTAATCAAACATCATTATGCACCTGTGTAAAAATGATTAATATGTCTGGGTTAATGCCTTAGTCTGAGGTTTACGCTATTAAAATAATGAACGTAAGGGTCTACTAATGCCTTTTTAATTGAATCAAATAAAAAGATGCATTTATATCAGATGATAATACAGTCAAGCTATTTCTTAAAAAGCTTAAAATTATATCTCTCTAGAAAATAATTAAAACATCTGCAAACCATTATAGATAGGAGCAGTGGGGTATTTAGCCCATTGGAAATGCATCTGCTTAATGATACATTTTTGGTTGCTACAGCCAGTATCCTGCTTAAACCCTCTTGGTTCTGGGTATGTAGCTTATCCAGACTTACCAGAATTAATCATATCACAGTGGTATTCAAATCATCATCTTATATAAGTCGGAAATACTGCATTTTTAGACTTGAATGGTAGAGACCCTCATTGTCTTCACATTCCTGATTTATAAAGAACAGAATCTCCTTGTAGCTACCATTATCTGTCCCAAATACATGCGTTTGTGTTACTAGTTCTTGAAATAGTGCTTAGTTGTGTCTTATTACATAGGTGATATTCTTAGCAGAAGAATTATCTTTGTCGACTAGGGTGCTCTATGTAGTTCTGAGCATTGCATTTCCAGTTGTCTTTTTTTTACTAGTGATTTCATAATACAAATGCTTTTGTGAATTAAATGTGAAAAATATGACAGTATCAATTCCATAATTTCTTTATTTAAAGTATCAGTCTCTCTAAAAAAGAAATTATGTAATTGCACCATGGATTAAAATGCAGCACTACTTTAATTTTGTCATTTTTTATTTTGTGAGATTGCTGAGATAACTGTCTCTTGCCTACCTTCCATAAAGAAAATAGACTTTGGGTCCCAACCGATGGGCTTGTTCTAACATGAGGATAAATAGATTGGGGAACCATTGTCAGTAGCTGTTACACTTCATTTTACTAACAGAATCTCAAGAGCTGTAATTGCTAAACTGGATTACATGACCTCTCAGAAAAGTATTTTAAAAGCCAGTTTTTATTAAAGAACCGAGATGGTGAATGTGCTATTTACCAGATATAACAGTGCTGGCATAATGGCTTTGCTGCAAGTAGTGTTTTCAAAAATGCTCTTATATTACTAAATGTAATTTTCCATAGTTTGTTAGAGATTTTTAAAAAGACAGCTGTCAAGTCACTGCAGAGAATAAGACATTTCTTACAAACTTGGCAAAAGAGAGTCACATTTTTTCTGCTTAGCTTTAAAACTAAGGCTGATCTTTAGGATCACAGTTCCTTTAGGAACTGCTTTCTGAAAATCTTTTCCTGTGGTTCAAACTGCCATGCCTGTAGAAGCACTGATGACTATTTAGCTTGTTTGAAATCAGAAGATTGCTTATTATATAAGGACTGCAGTTTAATTTTTTTTTTTTTTGGTCCAAATCTGAGCATGACTTGCAGGGAAAATTCTGATTCAGTGTGGATTTTTAATAGAAATCCAATATGAATCTGCACCAATATAAATCTGCTGGAAAATTTGCTTTGTGCATGAGATGCTTATTTAGTTTGTGTGTTTAATTACAGTATTTTGAGTTAAAATATGTGTTGCTAATAGCTTACAAGTTAATCTTTCTTTTTATATCCATTCTGTTTTCCATAAAAGGAAATTGTTTGTACTAAGGAAGAATTTGTTCCTTTGAAGTCTGCATGATTCTATGTAAGCCAAACTAGACAAATAGTTTAGAAGATGTGCAGATAATGAAACATTGCCCTAATGGCTTTATTTTGCCTAGAAAATCCAATTTTCTTTCTTGTTGATGAAAGTGAAACTTGCAGTTTCTCTTTTGGTTTTTGGGGGCTTTTTAAGTTGCTGTAATGCTTTGCAAATATTAAATACTTTCAAGTGTGTTGGTGGTAAGGCTGAATTGATCTCTGTGTGTTTTGCTAATACGAGCACATTTTAGGGATAGAGTTCTGCGATTTTTAGTTGTTCCTCGGGTTCTGTTACACCTTGTACAAGATAATGATTGCTAACAAGGATCAGGAGACAGCAGGGAAACTGGTGTCTTTTGAAGCACCTACTTTATACGTATAGGTATTTAATTTCTAGACTGATCTTGGAGTTGAAGTATTTCAGATGTGATGATGGAGTATCACTCATAGTAAATTGCTTGTATTACCAATTTCCCGTGTGTCCTTTTGCAAATCATTTGGCTCTTTATGCTGTTAATAACACTACCTTTATTTTCTCTTGTTCACTACTGTGTGTGTCTCCAAAGTCTGAAAAATTGTCTGGCACTTAAAAGAAATACATATGTATGTATATATACATAAACTTTTATGTGCTTGAATCTTCAAGATTGTTTAAAAATTACCAATTTCAGTTGATATGAAGATCCTGCAGCATCACATAACTCAAGCAGTCTGTTATTTAAATTCCTTCATAAGGTCACAAATTTCACTTAATGGCTCTTAAAAGTTGTGTCCACTTCTGAATGCACTTGTATGTTGTCGGCCTTGATTTAAATGGTCATAATACATCCATGACTTCACACATGGATGCCAGAGGGTTTTATATCTGAAGCTTCCGTATTTGTCATTTCTGAAAATAATACTGTACCTCTCGGTAGGATTTTTAAGCTTTCTGAAGATACATTTAGGTTACTAGCATTAGGTAGTCTGATTTGAAAATGTTAATTATTCTCAGTAATGTTGTATGTCCAAGAACAGCTAAAAGAGAAGTACTGAGGGATTTTAGGAACTGAAGCTGGGAGAAGGAGGTGGCTTTTGGGAATTACAATTGGGATTGGAATGTCTGTCTTTTGTTTTGGAAAATTGAGTTCTGCTGCAGTTCAAATAAGTTTGCATAGAATTCCTATAAAGTAATCCTGTTCATTTTGTGGTTTTTACTGAGCCATATAAAGTATGTATCAAGAGTGCCGCAGCTGTGGTGAGTCTTTGACTCTGCCGTGTAACTCAATGCATAGTAATGATTCAGTTCTTTTCTATCTGTACAAAAGAGCTGTTTGATGCATTGCTGTTTAACTGTTTTCAATTCTTTGGATTATTTTTAAGATATTGTTCATGAAAATTTGAAAATGGGGTCGGATGGGGAAAGTGACCAGGCTTCGGGAACGTCATCTGATGAAGTTCAGTCTCCCACAGGAGTTTGTCTCAGAAACCGGATACATAGACGAATCTCAATGGAGGTAATTCACTTTTCATATAAGGATCATCTAAATTGACAAGAGAGTTGGGGTTGCTTTAATTGTTTGTTATAACTGGTTGTCTTCTCAATTAACTGTAAACAACCGTTCTGCCACATATTTCATGCAGAGAGCGTTATTTGAATACTATTTAAATTTGTCTCCATTTGTCACACAGAACAATGGTTGTGCACTGATTTTGAACTGTTAATTTTGAAAATCTAAATGTTTTGAAACTTGAATTTTTGGGAGGAATTTCTTAAGTGTAGCATTTGAATAGCTTTCTGTTGCATTGTGTGCAAGCCACTGAATGTATTCAAGAAGATACATGGTTTAGACATTTTTTACTTAGCACTGTTTCCTAGTCTTTCCAAAACTAATGCTACAGCAGCGACGGTCCTGACTGCTTCAGCGTTTTCCTCTCTTCCTGTTTTTTTTCATGAACGGAACTTTACAGGATGGTAAACAAAAGGAGGAAAAGTACCTTATGAATAACTGTGCACATAATTTCCTTTATTTATGAGTCTCATTATGAATACTAGCCACCCTTGTGCTTGCTTTGTTGTCATTTCCCTTGGTGAACTAAAACAGAACACTTCCCTTTTTCTAGAGTGTATAAAAGTTACAGTTAAAATGATGCCTTTGTTACAGAAGCATGTAGAATTTTGTAGTTGCTGCTTTATATACATAGGAATAAGCATAGTTGCAAGATTTTGAATCTTAATTCAAGGCCTCATATCAAATACTGCATTGGGAAACAGATTTGGATAAGTTACAGTAGGGTGTACATGCCAAAAATTTTTTATTTGTGAGGCGTTCTGTTACGCTTGGAATTCCAAGACTTCAAGCATGTAGTGCAGATATGATTTCAAAAATGTATGAGTTAGCTGTATTAATTATTTATATAGTTTCTTGCACCTGGGAGGTTTTATATTCAAGTTCTTAAATTTGTATGTTAATCTCAGGTTTGATCTAAGAACTTTGTTCTCCCAACTTTGCTTGCTGAAGTTCACTTGGGGGAACAAAGGTGGGTTTATTGGTTTATGCAGGATACTTAAATTAGGGAAAAAAGTTTGTGAAAACTTGCTTATCAGAATGTATGCTGGAGAAACTAAACATCAAGGAAATTATTTAAAAGGATTATTTACTTTTTGCTCATTGTCTGCTTCTGCTACATTTTGAAATGCATATTTAGAACAGGAAAGAAATAAAGAAATTAACGATGCATAATGAAATTAACAAACTAAAATGGAAATCTGTCAAGTCTTCCAGAGAGGGCTAAGAACCATTAAAGGATTCTCTTTTGTATTGGAATTCAAGAACTCCAAAAGAAATTACTAAAGAACTCAGGAGCAGTAAAGGTCAGGAAATTCCTGTGTAATTTTTCAGAAGGTTTTTTTTCAAATGAAAGCATCTTTTCATTTGAATCTTTAATTGTAAAATAATTCGAATATTACTGTTTAAGAGGCTTTGGGAAGCTTTTGTTTATGCAATGCTAATTTTCTCATTTTCCTCCAAATTCCAAATGCTTGCTTCTGACTGTTGAAATTAACATCATTTTTCCATTGACTGGCTCGGTCAATGAGAACATGAATGGTTTTTTGGCATCTATTAATGTATATTCGGTGAGAATTGTAATGTTTCCCTCAAATCACCGTAGTATTGATACGGTGATATGGTGACTTTTCCTGTAATATTTCATGCTGATGTCTACAAAGAGTCTCAGTTCTGAATTTTAAGAATGCTGTCAATGAGAGATGTTTCTGGTGGCCTTAAGTTTGCTTCTTAGAAGTGCTTTGTAGCAGAGTAGGTGGGACTTGTAATTGTGCATTCCAGAGGGACGAAAATATATGTTTGTGCATTCCAGAGGGAGGAAAATACAACAATCTTGCAGCTTTGGTTAAAATGCCTTTCTAATGAAAATCTTTTTGGTCAACTTTGTCATTTCCTAAGTGAACAGGCTTTAAGTGATTACATTGTCTACTTGTCTTTTCCTTCTATTTATCCCATGGGTCATTTTCTGTCAGTTTTGACAGACGGCTAGAAATCTCAGATTCTAATTCTCTGTTAATTTCTTTGAAAAAAGCTGTGCATGGGGAGATATTGCTAATGTGTCCACTGCTAGTTAAAAACCACAATATCCACGTATGAGTTAACTTGCAAGATGACCCAGTTTTACTCATTTTGCCCTTTGTGGAATGGGATCACTTGCTTCCTTGCCTTTGAGGGAACCAAAGCAAGGTTTCCTCTTGTAAGAAGTTGTGCCTGTATGCCTTGTGTGATTTGTGCCATGGAGCTGGCTGATTGAGTAGTAGCAATGTGATTATATAAAGAGAAAGAAACAATCTTTGTTATGAAGTAGGTTTCTATTATTTCAGTTTTATTTTGATGGCTGGTGGGGATCTGTCGTCTCTAGACATTGGGTAGCCTGAGGACATACTCCCTTTATAGCCATTTAGGCTGAGATACAGCTGTATGCTATACATCACAGGTTGGAGTAAATTAGTACGTGTACCAGTATGTTTTTGCTGGAGTCTGCTGAAGTCATTAGTCCCAGTTGAAATCCATTGTAGAATGTATTTGATTAAATATACATACTTGGATAAACTCGATAAAGCAATATTGCTTGTTCCTCCTGACTAAGATGAATGTGCCTGTCACACTATGGCTGTGTCCTTTCTTGTGTTTAGTTTGACCAATATTCACTGTATTTATAACAGTTTTGTACATAGTTTCTTGTTTATATATGTTTGGTTCTCTCTGCTGAATTGACAGAAGTCCTAATTCATTTTGAAGGGAACTAATCAGGTAAGGTTGGAACCTTGAAACGGTCCTTTTTACTTGTAGGAATTTTGTGTATATAACCAAATTTTTCATGCTCAGCTTGAACTTCTGTAGAAGTCCAAAAATTAGCAACCCAGCCAGGTTTTTTTAAATGATTACTGAAAACATGCATACTGTACTCAAAGTGCTAATTAGGAAAAAAAAAAAGAATATTCCTGACATGTTTTGTCCATTAGAATACACATTCTGATTTTTAGTGCCCATCCCCACTGCAATTAAATAGTGCATAGCTACAAATAAAATGTCACAGAGCAGGCATATTCTCTGCTGCAGAATATATGAAAGATTCTGCTAGGAAATAAAACTTGATCTTTCTAAAATTTTCTTATAGAGAAATACAAAATAGACAGTGGAGAGAGAAATGGAAAACATGTTTGTTGTAGCAGAATCTCCATAGCAATAGAAAGCTGAAATTTCATAACATTAAAATGCCCTACTTTAAATAGAAAAACATCATACTGCAATGTAACCTAAATATGAAGCATTTTAAATATGACGTGGTGGTAGTGCAATGAGAAAGAACCATACTCTGCAGTGAAAAGTCTGCTGGGGTGAAAACTTTCCATCCACAGTAGCAGCCATAGAGATACCAGCTTTCAGTCTGTCATATCCACCCCCCCATTCCCCCATGACTTATAATTTAGGCCAGCGTGACAGGGAGATGATAATGCATTTGCTTCTGAATTTGACAATGCTGCAGTTGTGGTTCTAGATTTTTTTTTTTAAATGATTGTTCCTTGTTATCATGTGCTTAGAAAACAAAGAGAAAATACCAGAATCTCATTGTGTTGCCTAGATAAAGTTTATTTTGCTTGTAATCCACAGGCTACAAATTGTCAGTAAAGCAGTTGCTTTTTCTTTCTCCTTCCTTCCACTCGTTCAGGCAGGAACCATGCTGACAGTAGGTGTGAGCATCTATTGTGTGAAGAGTTTGGCTTCAAACAGCTGTTAGGTTTTAATTAAAATGTCTTCTATTCTCATGCTGCTATTAATGATTATTTAGTAAGTCAGTAAAATTGTTTATCAAACAAAACGTATGGAATAATTTTTTTAAGTGTCGGAAGCAATACAGCTTAAGACTCTCTACACGTGTATCTCTATTTTAAGTGCAGGTGTTTTCATCATGCAATGAGAAACACTTCTCCAGATCATGGATCTATAGCTTAAAGCATTTTCAGTTTGATTTTGCTGGAAAAGGAGACATGGACAGTAATGCATTAGTATAAATTTATGTTACAAGCTGTAAGAGTTCACTGGGGGCCCTGTGCCTATGCACTGGATAGTGAGTGCATCATTAAGAGCTGTGGTGGATAAAAAATAAGGAGAAACAGTCTGTGCAAATTGAAACATCTGTTTCCCTTTCCCAGAAGTCCAAGGTCTGTTAGCTGTCTTAGCATGTGAACTGGCGGAGGGCCATAACCCGCTGTTCACCAGCCTGTTTCCCAGATATTTTATCCTGAGAAACAGTTCTTATCCATCCGACTGTCACATTAGTGACAGAAGTGTGTTCCAGATCAGACTGCTCCTACCACACTGCTATAGGGTATAATTCTCCCCTGGGAGGATTAGCTGCAGGGTTAGTACTTGTAGCTGAACAGAAAGAACTACGAAGGCTATGAATTGATGCTGTAGGCAGGTGTGTGTTGTGCTGGTCACCTTCCAAAAGCAAGAGTGTAGATGAGAAATAAGTTTTTTGTGAGCTTCACTCTACCAGGGGTGTAACTGCTTAGAGGGTCTTGGTACACAGCTTGAGTAACTCAACTGTTGGTCCACCTGGGCAAATGTACCTTCTCCTAAGAAAAATACACAAAATTAATTGATGTTTCAAAAAAGTGTTAAGAATTTGTTCAAAAGCTTCAGATTAGAATGTGGTTCATAGGTCTCCAT
The DNA here is from genome assembly GCA_013399875.1 of Gymnorhina tibicen. NCBI lineage: Eukaryota > Metazoa > Chordata > Aves > Passeriformes > Artamidae > Gymnorhina > Gymnorhina tibicen. Next base: position 724,093 of record VXAZ01002365.1, on the reverse strand, counting down.
TCTCATGTGCAAATAGGGCACTCTCAGCTCCATTCAATTGTTTAAATGCTTGAACAGCAGATTGGATGCAGTACTGACCCAGGCTTTTGGTCAGGTGCAGTACAGCATTTTCTTCTGCCATTAGTTTTGGAAGCAGGAAGCCACTTTTTCCAAGATAGCCTGAGAATTCAGCTCTACATATCTTGCCATCCAGGAGGCTTCCTTGTATACCAAGCAGGCATTACTATCTGGGTCCTTCTCTGAGCAAAGTTTCTTTTCCCCTTTCCTTCTGTTCTTGGCGACTACAGAACCCTCTCTGCCTTATTTACTGGGTTTTGTCTGATTTGCTTCTCTCCAACTCCTGAGAAAGCAGTAGCTTTCTTTCTGATTGTCTCTTCTATGAATCTAAGCACATGATCACCTACCAGAAGATTTCAGTACTAGACAGAAAAAAAATTGAAGCTGGATACAATCAAGACTTCTTTTGCTTTTTAGCAGTCACTGTACTATCTCCATTCAGTCATACTTGGCTCATTTTTCTCAACCTTTTTCAAGGTTACACTTGAAAATATGTTACCATTTTTATAAACTCCCACTTTCATGTTTCCATGAAGCTGATTTCAAAGGTGATTTCAAAATCCCTCTTCGAAAAACCCCAAGTGCATGTTCTAAATTATTAGTATGATTTTGATTAAACTGATGGACCTCCATTTGATCTATTTGATTGGCAGACTCATTTCTTCCACAGAAGAAAACTGACACTGCAACAAGAATTTCAGCTTACATAACAGATAACTTTAACATGCCTTTTGCTAGGCTTTTTAAAGGGTAACTGCCTTTATTATCAGCAATTAACACTTTTATTGCCCTTCTGTTAGGAACCTTTGTCATTTTGGTGCTAAAATTCTTGCATTCTACTTGCAAACTCTCCTTTAGAAAACTTACTGCACTAGGCAATATTCTTTTTATAAGGATGGAATAGATGCTTTTTTGGTTTTGTGTCTTCATGACTTAGATTTCCTTTTAAGTTCCATTTAAGAGTAGTCTAGTATCACACTGGATGTGTTCAGTCACCTACAAAACACATCTGTAGTAATCACAGAATTCATCAGATGAGAAGTCAGTAATTGGGTGCAGTTTCATACCCAGTACTCCAGCCACACTTTTGTCCAGGAAGGTCAGATTTCCCATTTTCATATTCAAGAAGTTGGTTTATTTTTAATTAGCCAGTTTTTTTCCATGGGGCTTCCTTGGTACTTGAAGTGTTTTTGATGATGTAAATGCTAGTGTTAGTAATGAACGTTACACAGAACTGTTTTAAAGGTCCAGGTTTTCATTTTTGCAGTCATATGTTCGTTTCTCTTTTTCGTTTGTCTTTGCCTCATTTTTCTTAGAAGCTGGTAAACTTACGCTACTTTTTTTCTTTCAGGGCAGTTTCTCTTACTAATGTGTTACAGAAACTGATGAAAACATAGAGAAATCCATGTTTAAAACTCAGGAGAATGTAGTAATAGATGAGGCAGAGCTTGCTTTATTAGCTTCTGTTCCTGCCCAGCACCTACCATTGAGTCAAACAGCCATAGACCCTGAATTTCAGCAGAGTTTATGTTGAGGCTAATGCTACAGAGTGGTATCTTGATAGGTGATAATTTGTCAGGCAAACAAAATCAGACATTATCTTTTTATGGTTGTTATTATTTTTTTTCATATTCTTCCTTTTATTCTCTGAGTTCACTTCCTTACAAGTTTTCTGATGCAATAAAATAATAATACAACAAAACGAAAAACGATCACAAACAAACAAACAAAACCCCAAACAAAACAAAACCAAAAAACCAACCAACCAAAAAAAAAACCAGAAGAAGAATTTTCAAGTGTTTCTGGTATAATCTGTCACAAATTCCCTGTGTATTTATATGCTTGCTGAAAGGAAATGTAATGTCTCACATTTGATTTTCATTTCTCCTTTCTCATATTTTTCAAAACTGGTTTTATGACACATGTAATTTGTTTTGGTTTGGTTTCATTGGTTGTGAATAGAAGCTCCTGGAATGCAGTTTGTGAATACTGTGTTTGTGCTGAACAGTTTAAACCTTTCTCTTTAAAACTAATAGGAGATATAAAGTAAATAAAATAACAGCCTGTGGGTTTTTCTGAAAAATGAGTGAAAGAGCAGGTTTTATTCAGCTAGTTGGTAGCCTAAGCAGCATATCCATGAAATGAAAACTTTTACTAGAAGTATTTTGAAAAAGAAAGTGCTCAGAATTCATATTTTTGCCTGCTTAAAAAAACCTATTCACCTGTAATTCTAATTTTGTGCCTTAAAAAATACTAGTTGTTGCAAATACTACTGAAAAGATGCTTAGCGTATTTCAGAAGTTTTTCATGGTGCTAAAGTAAGTAAAACAAAGATATCTGCTTGCAATGCTGGTTTCTATGCTTTTAATTTTTATATTATTTATATTTATTTTATATTTTTATTTGAGGGCCATAGCTACTGTCGACATTGGCAATAACTTTCTTCAGCTACTGGCAGTAAAGTCCTTGCTTTGTTGATTGATGATAGTAGATGTGCTCGGAAAATGAGACACCTAGTCCCAAAACAGAGATTAAGCCCTAGAATTCATGGTAATGATACTTCACTGATTACACTTGGCTCATTGTCTTTTCCTGGCATGTTAAATCTGACAAACTGTGTTTATGTTGAGCAGGAGGCAGAGAACATGCATTGTCTGTGATCAGTGGTATTTCTTGTGAGTCTGAAATAGCCTGTGGACTCAATCTCATTATAAAATCCCTGAAAGTGCTTTGTGTATTCGATTAGCGTATTTGAAAAAAACCTTTTGATTTAATTGATGAATGAATTCCACCATAGTTGGATTCAATTCTGTCCCAAATGTAAAAAGCTTGACTTGACTTAGTACTCAAAATTGACACTTTCTGAAATTGTGTTGCATTTCAACAGACTGGCTGAAAACCAGCATGGATTTGTTGTGTGAGATGTACCAGTGATCCTTCATAGATGGATTTTAAGATTGTGTTTTCATTATTGCTGCTAACAGAAGAAAAGGTTCTTTGATGACCCTTTCCTCAAATTTAGCAGAATAGTAATTGATTAATTGTTAATGTTTTAAGAAAAATAATAACAATAGCAACATTCAAGTATAAAGGAAAAATGTCATATTTAGATGTAAATCATGCTACTGAAGGCAGAAAAAAAATGCACTTTATGCATCATAATGAAATTATAGCTAAACCTGTCAGTTGTGTGGGGGAATGATGATGGCTTTATATACGTACGTATAAGGAAGACTGGTATAGTTAACTCATCCCAGCTGTTAAAATAGTCTTTTTGGCTGCAGTAGTTGAAGCCTATTTATAAAGGTGTTAAAATAGTGTGCTGCAAGGATGCTATAGGTTTCTTTTGGTGGATATGTATGCTGGTGTTTTTCTTTGAGACCGTGAAGGTCTACAGAACTGTAACTGAACAACAACACAGTTTTTTACAAGTATGTTCTCTGGTTTGGGGTTGGGGTTTTTTTAATACATTTACTTTTGCCTCTAGCAGTCTTGTTGTATGTCATAATTCTGTACAGGATCCAGTTGGCTTCAACAGTGCTAACTGTCATTTGACAAAAATGCACTGAAATTTGATAAGGCAACCTTCAGAAAAAACTCCACATGGTATCTGACACTAAAATGATACAGTAAGTACATGCTTCAAAGTTGTATATTAGAATGTTCAAGTTCTCACTGGCATAAGCTAATATCCTAAAAGTAATTTGTTTGCTTTGTGTATCACGAGATAGCACATAATACACGTTCTTAGTTAAAATATGCAAGGAAAGAATAGCTTAAAAATTTGGTTGGTTTTGGGTTTTTTTTTACAGTAAGCATGTCATGAAGCTGAACTGTGTTGCATAGACGGTTATATGATGCAACATTTTAGATGTCATTAAGCATTCTCCAGTGAACAAAAGCACAGTGACTTACTAGTGAACAGCCTGTGGTTGCAGCTGAGATGTCTCGCTGATGCTCACTAAAGCTGGTGAGAAGGCTAATTCAGAGTGATGCTTACACAAGAGAGCATTTTCATTTGATCCATAGTGGATTGTTTGGGCCATCGGACTGATGTCTGTAGACTGACAAGAACAATTCTTTTTTCTTTGTGAGGCTGTAACAAAATTCTATGGATGGAATTTAGCAGAATCAACTCTTAAACTAAAATTTAAGGGAGAGGTGACCAGCAAGTTGTCCCTTGCCATGTAGTAAGTACATACTTTAAGTAATGGTTGGTCTGGGAATGTAATAAACAATAAACAGAATAGCCAAAGTAGTAAGGATTGGTTTATAGTGATGTAGCTTGGCAATATAGTTTGTGTCATCCACTGACAGAGACAGCCTCCTACTCCTTGGCTCCTAACCTTGTATCAGTGGATAACTACTTCTGTTGTTTGGAAAGTTATCAGACTTTCTTACACCCAGCCCATTCTCCTCCAAAAGCAATGGGAACATCTGGCCACAGGCAATGAAATACTGGCTTTGGAGATACTCAGCTGCTAGGTTTGCTAAATGAAACATTCAGTAAGAGTGAACTGAGGCTGATGTTATCAGGGTTTTCCCTTCCAGTTTTTTCGACAAGAGGCAAAAATCTTCCTTCTCTTGCTGCAGTTGCAGTTGTGAGTGTGGTAGCAGTTTGAAATGGCCTATCAGTTCAAAGATTAGCAGCATTTGTAGCCCAGTACGTACAAGAGAGACTTGCTGTTGGAGCAAAAGAGAAGCACTCTGCAAATAGACACATTTGTTACAGGTTAAAAATAAAAGTAGTCTGTTCTTCATTTTTGCTTTTTGTAGTGTAGTAAAAATAGAACTCGGGAAGACCTCGGCAAATCCTTCCCTGGGGCAGTTTTCTGGTTACGTATTTTTTGTGTTTAATGGGTTTTTTTCTGTTTTGTCAAAAGTATTAGTGTTTATTGTCTAAATGTGCTATGTAAGTCAAAGACATAATGACTTGAGTTGACAGAAGACAGAATAAGAAATGTGAATGTTTCAAGTTGCTTTTTTTTAGAGCAGTTTTAACTTGTAGAGTTCAAACATTGTCTATCCTGAGTTAAAATCATCTTTATCAACTTTAGTGAAATTAACTGAAGTCTGTAGTGCATCTTGGCCAAAAAAAGGTGGTGAGGTAAGGATATCCAGAAGTTTCTTTGTTATAATACCTGATTTAAAGTGGAAAATGTTAAAAGTGTTCTTTCCACAAATAAAAATAGGTTTATTCTGTAAAACAATGTGCTTTCTTTGACAGGGTTTAAGAGGAGTGAAGATTACCTGTTGGTCAGGAATGAGACTTTGTGAGAAGTGGCACTAAATAATATTAAATTAGTCAAGTCAGGCAATTATAAAGGGGAATAGCTGGTAAGTTTGTATTATGGAGAATAGGAGACGAGAAAAGGATATGTAGCTAAGGAAAATTTGACAGAGGTAAAAAACAGAATGTGGCAACAAAATTCTAGTATTAAAGTCTTGTGAATTGTTTACTATGGGTGGCAAGTCAAGAAGCTGATGTTTGCAGCAGTATTTTAGGCCATCCAGAAGAGGACCAGAGGTAATGAAATTTAAAAAGTTAGGATTTTTGAGGTTTACTTACATGTGTGAAAAACAGGCCAGGTTTGGGGGCAAGGTTGTTTTTTGTTTGTTTTTCATTTAGAAGACAGGTTTGTTTACTTAAAATGTCAAATTCCTCAGCTCACAGAACCTGCAGGATTTAAGTTGGAATTCCTGCCTCCTTTTCTTGTGCCCAAGTGTAAGTAGTCGATGGTAGACAGAACTTCCACATCAAGTTACAGCAACACACTTGGATGTTAGACAGATGAAAGAAAAGGCTGGACAAAGTGTAGCTCTTCTTAGAGCATTTGCTGTAGCTGGCATTAGAAATAGAAGGTAAAGGTAAGCACAAGTTAGGGTAGTTTTATCTCCACGGAAAACAAAGTGGTATTAGCGTCACAAGTGCTTACATGTTTATCTGCCATGAAGCAGAGTAGGACAAATGTGAAACTCATTTCAGACAAATTATAAAAGCAGATTGCATTTCTCTGCCAGTAATACCAGTAGTAAAGCAAAACTGAGAATAAGCATTGCACATGAAGATAGAAAATGTGTTTTTAAGTTGCAGAAGGAGGAAAATGCCACAAGCATTCCAGTTCCCCTAACAAATCAAATGGTGCCTGAATATGTTCTCCAGAGTATAGTCTGGAACTGGATCAAAAAATAGCACATTAAGGAACATACAGTTAATCACAGGCATTTGATCATTTAGAGTACCACATTTATTGAATGCTGATATGTTTTGTTGCAAGTTGACCCTAAAGATAACTATAACAGAATTAACTAGAAAATGCTATGAATTGACAAAAGCTTTTTCATAAATTAGACCTCATTTGGAAAAATAAATCTTAATCATATACAAGAAAATAATATATTTTCAGTTCTCCAGAAGATTGTTCATTTTACCTGAAGTACTTTGTTGCCCTTAAAGCTAAGGTTTTGCATTCCAGTAAACCCTTGCTTCTTAAGAGTTATAGAGGAATGTACCCAGATTCCCTCTGCATAGTTGAGGCTCTGTGTACACCACTTACACACCTGTTATGTTTAAAAAAGGATGTATAAAATAACATAGGGAGTTGCTCTAATTTACTACCTTTAAAAATTTAGAAGATTTATAAAGGGATGCAAAAGTAGTGTTAAAAAAGGACATTTAACTGTAGTGTTGACAGTCTCGAAGACCATAGGGAAAATTCAGTCCTGCCATTAATTTTACAATTACATTAATTTTACAATTTTACAATTACTTCCTTATTACTTCTTTAAACAGCATTGTAGCAAGATATTCTATACCTTGGTTTAAGTTGTTTAGTTTTTTCTTTTCTATGGGAAATGCTAACAGGTCATTCATTATATTCAGTTGGTCATTGGAATAAGTGTGAACAAAGTGCTCTGTCCAGAAGGTCTCTCATTGCTTCACAGAATTCCACAGAGATTTAAGACAATTAGAAATTCTTAAAAATCTGTTTCCTACTGTTGCTGGCCCTCCAGCCTGGTGTCACACCAAAATAGCAGCAAGCCATGTGGTTTAGAAGAGCAGGTTTTGCTGCTGGTGAAGCAGCAATAGCAGGATTGCAGTGGGATGGCTGCAGGAGCAGCACAGGGAGCGGAGATGGCGATTGCGCCTAACGGGCACTTCAGGCCTCATACACCAAGGCCAGACTCGCCCTAATGGTCAGCACCAGCAGGGAAACAGGTTGTTTCCCCTGGGCTCGACAGCCGATCCAAACTGGCCAAAGGGCTATGCTGTGCCGTCTGGCATGGCACTCGGCAATAAAAGCTGCAGCAGGAGGGAGGAAGGAGGGACATTTGTGGCTATGGCATTCGTCTTCCACTTCTTGAGCCACGTGCATGCTGAAGCGCAGCTTTCCGGGAAGCAGGTGGACACCTGCGTGCTGATAGGAAGCTGTGAATCAGTTCCTTTTCCCATTCTGCTAGGGCACACAGCTTTTGCTTTCCCTATTAAGCTGCTGTTGCCTACACCCACAAGTCTCCTCACCATCCTTCAGTCTTCTCTGCATTTTGTGGGAGCAGAGAGCAAGCGCTCCACAGGGTGAAGGCTTCACTATTCACCAGGATCAGTCCGCAGTGGGGGAACAAGTGTCCTGCTGCCATCAGATGACCAGGCTGCCCAAGTGTCAGCAGACTGCCTGGTCTTGAACACTTAAGGCTCAAGATTGGTAGGTGTGTGGTAGGGTTTTTGCTTTTCTTCTAACATTATCTCAGTTAAATTAACTGGGTTTTTCAGCTGTGTCAGACTGATGTAATTTTAGTTTCCAGTTTTTCTATTTAGCCACTAGGAAATGTTGTGCTTATTCCTCTCATGCATGTCTAATGAATCCCCTTTCATGTTACTGTATAACATTTAATTATAATTGCTTGCTTTTCCCAAGAGGTGGTTGCTTCAATTATTGCAGAAACTGGGAGGAATTAAGGTGGTACAGACAAACAAGACATGATAATTTTATTCTTTCAGATATTTGGGTTTGTAGTCAAAATTAATTTCTTCAGTTCCTTTTGCCTACTTTAGGCAGTTAGGTAAAGGAAAATTGTAATACAAAGACTTCTTATATATAATTCTGTGATCTTTCAAATACTGGTGTCATAAGAGGTTTCTGACTGGTAGGTAACAATTTTAATATATGGTTTTAAAAAGGAAGTCTTGGCTTGGTTGGCATTCTAACATAGCCAAATATGCATGAGTTTTGGAAGTATAGTAGTGTAAATTGTTAGGAGGAAAAATCAGTAAAGTACCTGCTGCAGTTTCCGTGAAATCATTACGGTTTTCTCACAGAAAAGAACCTTTCTTCAGCTCAAGAAAGTTAAGGAGAATAGATACTGTTTTGATTTTATTTATAACATGGCAAAACTTTAGGCTTTCAGCACTTAATACTCCTTTTTTTTTTTTCTGAGGGGAAAAAAAGAGTGATTGCTGTCATGTGTCGTCTATTACATTACAAATGTAGGGAAAGAAATGTTACTAACATTTACTAACATCAGGTATTCCAGTTCTGAAAAAAAAGGTCTCCTTTTCCCATCAGGCTGTGGTGTGTTGTTTGGGGTTTTTTTAAAGAACGACATTGCGGGTGGTGGAGGTGAGGATTGTTGTTTTATATAAAAGTAGATTATTGTTCGTGGGGAGGTTACCCAAATTGGAACAGATTTTGGCCTTTGCAGCATTGAAAGTACTTACATTCAAACTGTACTACCTACTGTGGAGCACCAAATGTAAGTTTACAGATTCAGCTTGGTTTAGAACTGAGAATGTTGTGTGAATCTCTGAAGTCATGGGGCCTGTTGCATAGGCAGAGGTTTTGAGAATGAAGGAATGGGAATTCTGTAACAGAATTACATCTGCCTCCCATTGTCATGTTTTCTGCACCTGAAATATTGTTATCTCCAGTTTCTGTGGTAGCTGGGCTTCAAAGTAATGGATTCTTTGTACCTGTGTAGAACTTAGACTTGCTTTGTTTCCCTTGCCCTCCATCTGAAAAGGTGCGTGTTTACTGGTGGCAGGCGTGGTGCACACTTAATGGCATAGTTTTCAAATTGCCGTCACAGCCTTAAGGCTGCCTTTGCTTCCTTCTTCCTATGTACCCATCAATTTTTTATGCTTGGGAATGCTTCTTGGAGGCTGTGGAGGTGGGTTTGACCATGGAGAGCTTTGGGGTATGATCAGGTCAGTATTTCATGAGGCCTTTGAGTTGAGGTCCATAACTTCAATATCCCTATAAACATTTTCTGTTAAAATCCCTATCAACAGATTTGTTGAACAAGCACTATGGGACAGAGAGAACAGAGCGCTACAACAAGTTCCTGTGCCATAAGAGTTAATAGATAAGAGTAGGAGAAAGCTGTTTTGTCACAGAGTTTATAGGATAATGGTGGTATCTCTTGTGTTCAGGAAGTTATATGGAAAAACTCAGCTCACTGATCTTTTCTTCTATTCTTTTAGTTTTTGTCAAATTATTCTTGAGCCATCAGAAAAAGCAAAAAGCCAGTATATTGGCCCAGTGTTGATCTGGGATTACATTAGGAAGGTGAAGTAGAGACTGATGCTGATCCTTTCCCTGCCATTCCTGTCTTGTTCCAGCAGTTTCGTGGTTTTACTCTGCAGTGAGATGTCAAAGCTGCTTTCTTTAAGTCAACATGGCATGCCTTCCTTTGTGCACAACTACTGTGAACAGCTACCAAAATTCTGAAGAATGCAGTAAATCACAGGATGAAATAATTTTTTTTCAGAATCTGAAACCCTCGTCAGTAGGATAGAGGCATTAGCAGAGGCTGGCAAAAAGAAGGAAAATACTATTTTACTCCAGGGAATACTTGTAGATCCTGTTACAGTTAGTTCCACCACTCTCCCAAAAACCACTCAGGTGGTTTTACAATTGCCAGTGTTTTAAAAAATTTAAAATATACAAGTTGAAAATGAGTTAATAAACTAGAAAGTATGCCAAAATGGAGCCATACTTTTTGTCTTCTTTTAATTTAGCTTCAAAACGTTGGTCAAAGCTGCCATTCTGTGACCAGCACTTTTTTTGTTTAAAAACAATTTAAAAATTATGTACTAGATAAAAAATAGACATTGATTTTTCCAGTTGTGCAAAGCAGCTCATGTTGGGCAGCAAAGCAGAAGCTAACAGACTTGGTGCTCTGTACCTAAGGAGGTGTGAGGAGCAGAAGGAGAACAGGAGGATCAGCTGCCAGAAATTAGAGCTTTGCTGGCCTCTCTCCAAAAATTTCTGCCTGTATCAGGTAGCCTTAGTGAACAGCATATGTAAATCAGTCTGGAGGATATATATTAGCACTTCAGTCCTACCTGAGATTCAGCTAATTCCTAAATTACATAGTTTTTTTCAAAGTATATCTCTTTAACTGGTATTTTTTGCTCAGCTTTTGCTCCACGTATGTGTACAGGTCATGCATATACATGGTTCAGATACATTCTCATCGCTGAAAGCTTAGCAAGTTGTTCACCAAGATCTCAAGTCTTGAAAAGTCTGATGATCCAGTTCCCTTTCAGCCTAAGCCAATTTGGCTGCCGGCTTCCCGGGCTTGCCCTGCTGTGCCTCTCTTGCCCTGCGTTCAGGCTGTGAGCTTGTCTGACCTTACACTGAACCTGTTTGGAGCACAAAGCTGGCAGGAAGCTATGCACTTCGCCTGAGATAGTTTCTTGATGATTTAGCATGCTGAAATAGTTCAAAGCTGCTGCAAAGACATGAGTAGAAGCACATGGTCAAGCCTGAGGGGAACCGAACAGGGATGTAGCTGCCAACATTTGGGTTAGCTCAGGATGCCCAGCTGGAGGTGATAGTTAAAGATAGAAAAGGGTACCTTCAAGAAGGGTTTACAGCCCTCAGGTCAGTATTGATTAAATCTGAGGTCTACCAGCAGAAATACAGAATTGCCTCCTGTGCTGGAGAAAAGTGTGAAAACAGTGGTGCTTCCAGAGATGTCCTCTTCAGGGTAGAATCTTTGGGGGTGGATTGTACTCTTTGATGTTGAGCATGACTTTCTTTAGTTGGATAAACTACCTACACTGAAAAACAATTCCTGCTGCCTCAGAAATTACTTCCCATGTTTTGTGAGTCTGGCTATGTTGTCCTTTTATCTCGTGAGATGGTGACTGGCCATTTTAAGACAATATTTAATATTTTGGTTTTTTGGCATGTTTGAGATTAAAGCCAAACTGAAAATAAAAACAATAAGAATGTGCAGTCACCCCCAAAAAAATCTTCTTTCCCCCCTCCCATTTGGTAAAACATGAAGTGATTTTATTTCCCTCTTGTCGTAGAAATAATGTACGTTGTTGTTGGAAAAATTTACTGGGGAAAAATAGAATCTGATGCAGAGCGAACGGCTTTTATGTAATGGCATTTTCATTTTCAAAAGATCCTGTAGTAAAGAGTTATAAATAAAAAAAAATGTAATAATGTTTGTAATAGTTGGCTCTAATAATGTGATTCTGTTTTGTGAGACTGGAAAAAATGGACTAAGTTTGTAGCTTTTTGTAGTCAAGAGAAAGAGAGGGTGATATATTTTGAATTCTGGAAATCTCTTCTTATACTAAAGTAACTGCTAGATGAAAAGAAGTGCATCCAGAAGTTTCTGAATTCTCAGTTTCTGGTATTCCTGGTCTCTATAAGTATTCAACTAAACTCAATACATTTATCCACAATGTAGTTAATTTGCATTTTAATATTTCATTCCTCTTGTCAGAGTAATAAGTTTGCACAGGTTTTTCAACTTGTTATATAAGCAAGTTGAGGTATTTTAAGAAGAGAATCTGTTTTTAAAACAGTTTCTGTGAGATTATTTTTCATTGTATAAATATTTAAGTTTTAAATGGCAACACTACAGATGTTTTAAGAAATTCTGAATTCTACTTGTCCCTTCTCTTTTTACCATTATTTGCTGCAGGATTTGAACAAGCGCTTGTCCCTGCCCGCTGACATCAGGATACCCGATGGCTACCTGGAGAAGCTGCAGATTAACAGCCCGCCCTTTGACCAGCCAATGAGTCGGCGCTCTCGTCGAGCATCCCTAGTAAGTGCAGTGCACCTGCCTTTCTAACCAACCTCTCAGGTCTTCAGAATCCATTTAATGCACAGGCTTGTATTCCATAGGTATATTTCAGCTTCATTGGCACTTTGACTTTTTATTCCTGAACGTCAGCATGTACCTGTCAAAATCCAGTGAAGAACCTCACACTTTCTTTCATTTTTTCTGCTAACTTGGTCCTGTTGTATTTCTCAGTGAAGGTCTTGACCTATTGAAATCAGTGGCTAAACTCAACTCCCGAAGTACATGCTTAAATCCTTCTGCTTTTTAGAGCAGGGATGATCTGTTTGAGCAAATAGGCCACACAGTCTTAGGTCAAGACTGGGTCCCCTCGTGATTTAGTAGGAAGGCCCTAAAGCAGCATAATATGAAGGCAGGTCCTCCTCACTGTTCTTTTTGTATTTGATAACAGTTCTTTCTCAGGATTGCTGCGGAGACGATAGTGGGTGTTTTGTGGGGTTTTCTGTTTTCTTTTTTAAAGCACATGTTATTTCCTGGAAGAATGAAGGAATAAATTCACATATACCTTTTTAGATTATTGGATTACTTAAAAAAAATAAGTATTTTCCTTAGAGATGACAGAATGAGGATTCCTATACTGTAATTAAAGTGCTAGAAATCATAGATATTTGTACATACAAATTATGCACATCCCTGGAATAATAAAAAACAAACATTATTGTCTTATTTTTTTAAAAAATGCTACATTTCAGTCATAGTTTCAGCTATCAGGGTTCTTTAGTGTTGAGGTCTTAAAGAATTGCTAGACTTACTGACATCCTCAGTAAATTCATTGGTGAGAAATTTGTCACAGAGAAACTGAATAGGTTTATGAAGTGCACATTGTTGCTTTAATTACTTACTTGCTGAAAAATAAATATGAAAGTACATGTAGTGAAATAGGTTTATTAACTGTAAAATATTGTTACTTTATTCATTATAAATAATGTCTATTATAATAAAGCAGTGTTTGAGCTTTATCATGTATTTTTACTCTGAAAGAAAAAAATTAGTGTGCTGGATTAGTAAAGCTCTGATCTGCATGCCACCTTTTGCAAGAACAATATTAAAACCAGAAAAGATTTGAGTGAAACTCTGGTAGTAATGATAATGTATCAGGCTTAAAAACCTGTGCCAGAATTTTGTAGCTCATTTACTACTTGGTTGCTGCTGTAGCATGGAACTGAGGAACAGACTTCCCCAAACCTCTCTTCAGGTGCTGGCAAAATACCTTTTCAGTAGAACCTTGCCAGTGGAGTTAAGTATTTGGGGGCTGAGGGAATTTTTCCTATAGATCTAAATCCCCTTGCTCATTTTACGGTGACCCCTGAGAGCAGTTGAAGTTCTCTCCTCTTTACCTCTGAGAAGACTGACAGAAAAACAGTGCCCTCTAATGAATGTGGTGTGTCCCTGGAATCAGCTTCCTGTCACAAGGTTGTTTTGTTTCTCCTTTTAAAATGCTTTCATTTTTAAAGGGCTGAAAAGTCCAAAATGAAACCTGCCAGCATTGCTGTGTTATGCAGGCATGCATTTGCTATGATTTCAAACTAAGCTTTCAAAAAAGAAACCTAAGGACTCATTACTCTAAAATTGTCGTTGAAAGCCTTCTAGTAGACTTTTACTTACAATAGATGAATGTTGTGCTCTGCTTCAAAGGCATGTCTCTTTTCAAGACTTACTAGGAATCAAAGGGAAAAGGCTATAAAAAGTACCAGGTGAGGACTTGTTATACTTTAGGTCTGGTGTTTTTCTTTGAAATACAAGAAAAAAATTAGTTTTTACAGTACTTGCATTTTGTGTACTCATGTACAGTATTATATGCACAGTCATTAGAAGTAAAAGACGGTAAATACGGCGCATCAGTGTTTCTGTGTAAAGTCAAGATAGATGCGTATTGGAGAAAAAGATGAAACTGATCTTAGTTTGAGGAATGTAAAACTTATTTTTTCTTAGGAATGATAAGGAACCAAGACATAATAAAAAATTTAAACACATTAAAGCAGGTCCTGAAGAATACCTGTCTTCATATTGTATGATTTTTTGTATTAAAAAGATCTTGAGTCTTAATGAAAAACATTGAGGTTTCTTAGAAATCAGGCTTTTAAATTGCAGACTGTCTGGTGGTAGCAAGACCAATGGCTATGAGTTCTTCTTTAGTTTCTCCAATAAACTAAGCAGCCTGTCCTTTTAATTCTAATGCCATCTAATACTCACTTCAAGATAGGTTTGTTTAAGTAGGTCAAAATGCACTTTGGAAACATAATATTTATTTTGCTAACATTGTACCTATATCAGTGGTATGTTTAAAATCTCACTGGAGTTACAAGGGTAGCAAATACTGACTTTGCTTGTATTTTGAGATAAACAGTTTGTCTTCAATGAGCTCCTAAATATGCATGATGCTAAAGTCTCCTTACAGAGTTCTAAAACATTTCATTTCTAACACTAGTTTAATAAAGCAGAATTGCTTTTAATTGCAGTTTTAATTGCTTTATATTAATGTAATTATACACCCATTTTTTCCCCTAGATATATCAAATATGTTCACAGACAAGATCTTAACCCTTAGTCCTGATGTATTTTCATACACGTGTTCTGAAAACTAAGTATTAATCAAACTTTTCTGACCTTCATATTATATTGTTATCAAATCTTAATACAGTCAGCAGTATTTATGTTACACTGTGTTACCATGAAACTGTAGAAAGCTTTAAAATCCATCAGGATTTTAGGAGCGAATCAACATGTGACGTGGTTCTAGGTGCTGAAGACAGCTTAGGTTCAAAGGATTGTTCCTTGGGAAGAAACAAGTGAAGAGCTATGTTTGGAAGTGAAAGGAGGGGGTGATGATAGGGAGAAAACCTGGCTCTTTTGTCACAGTGTGTGTTCAGTTGTCAGTAAAGCATAACCCCATGAAGCCTATAAATTTGGGGTTTGACAGGGTACAGGCTATATGCATTTTGTAAATTGCTTCAAGAATTTGCATGTTTACATGTTTACTTTCAGCATTCTTTACACCGCAGGAACAATAGAAAGCTTTGGTGTAATTGACAGTGGTCTTAGGAGAAAACTGTAAGAGGTAACCATGTTAAATATGAGAGTAGCAGTGGATTTGAACAGGAAAAGAGTAATGATCTTAAGAGTCTTCAGAAGTAAATGTGTTACATAGGCAGGCACACCCTTCTGGCTTGCATTGAAGAGCTAAGTTGGTGACAAAAAAAGAGAAGGTGAATAAATAGATCTAAGTAAAATAAACAAAGATTTGGAGTTAAGAGGTATCAAATGTAAACTGTTGAGACAAAGCTGAAAGTTGCAGAGGAATGATGTTTAGGGATTTTCTTGCTAAAGTTTTAGTCCAAAAGGCATTGAGACGTAAGAATGGCAGAAGAAACTTGGAGCTAAGATCTTGAGTATAGCAAACAAACAAGGTTACTTTGAAAAAAGCAGCAGCATATGGTTATGCTGAGCAGGAGAAAGGATGGACTAGTTGAGATGACTTCTGTGCTTTAAGCTGTAACAACCTCATTAGCGGTAATCAGATCAGAAGACTGGAGAAGACCTAAGTAGGAGGTAGGTTAAAGTGAAGTTTTGGTCTAAGTGTAACTCAGCTCACAGTCCCTCCACAATACACAGTAGACTGGCCAACAAGCTGAGCACTGGGTTTGGATACTGGGATGCATTTATATCATAATGTGCTAATTTGTTTTTAAAATACCAGAATTGTGCAGTTTTAGTCAAGTATTGTCAGGTAATTTTCTGAACTGAAGTTTAGCTTGTTCATTAAATGATGTGTAAATGAAGTGTTTGGTTTTAGTGATCAGTTTGCCATTTCTTTTAATTGCAGTCAGAAATTGGATTTGGAAAAATGGAGACCTATATCAAGTTAGAAAAGCTTGGAGAGGTATGTATAGCTTTCTTTCGGAATGATGACTGTGCTATG
Source organism: Gymnorhina tibicen (assembly GCA_013399875.1). Classification (NCBI taxonomy): domain Eukaryota; kingdom Metazoa; phylum Chordata; class Aves; order Passeriformes; family Artamidae; genus Gymnorhina; species Gymnorhina tibicen. The sequence continues at coordinate 708,012 of VXAZ01002365.1, read as the reverse complement.
TAAAGTTTTGCATAAGCGTTAACTGAAATTTTCCATATCCCTCAAAATACCTGTGGAATTTATCTTTTCAGTAAACCGAACATACTCAACATGTGTAACAATGTCACAACCACACAAATTTTTATGCAAATATAATAAGCAAAAGGGAGAAAAAAAGCAGGAAAACTGTCATAGAGCTGGGGAAGAGCAAGACTCCATTAGCAAATGTGCTCTGACCTTCTTATATAGGCTGGCTTTTTTTGCAGATAGATAAAATCATTCTGTTGATGATAACAATAGTTAAGTCTGGTGTCCTCCTGCCGTGACTTAGATGTTGGAACACTCATGATGGACTAGAGACCAGTGCTTTTAAGGAACAGGCAGTAGCTATGCATGTTCTGGTAAAGAAGCCTGCACACCTGGGCTGGGCAGCCAGCCAGGTACTGCCAAGTGAAGTACGTAACACTTGGATTTTGTCTTTCTTTCTGTGGTGGGGGGAGGGTCAGCAGTGTGGCTTTCCCCCTCCACTCAGCCTCTGACTTGCAGAGAAACTGTGGAATTCAGGAGGGGCCAAGTGTCATTCCTGTCCAGTTTGATTGAGGTTGACCAACGGGATCGAAAATGGACAAGGAGCACTGAAATGGGATGTAGTGAACATTGCAGAAGGAAGCAGGGCTGGTCAGCATCTCTGCTGTGAATATTGCAGTCAGTCCTCCATTTAAAACAGTTTAATTTCCTGTTATCAAATCTAAGCCTGCCTGATGCAACTTGAAGCCTATTCTTGTTGTCCTATCACTTGTTACCTGGGAGAAGAGGCTGACACCCGCCTTTCAGGCAGTTGTAGAGAGCAATAAGATCCCCCTGAACTTCCTTTTGTTCAGGCTAAACGCCCCCAGCTCCCTCAGCTGCTCCACATAGGACTTTGTGCTTCAGACCATTCACCAGCTCCTCCCTGGACACTCCAGCAGCTTGATGTCCTTCTGGCAGTGAGGGGCCCAGAACTGCATACAGGATTCGAGGTGTTGCCTCCCAAGTGCTGAGTACCGGAGGACGGTCACTTCCCTGAACTTGCTGGCCACACTATTGCTGATACAGGCCAGGATGCCATTGGCCTTTTTGGCCACCTGGCCACACACTGGCTTGTGTTCAGGTGCTGTCAACCAGCACCCCAGGGTCCTTTCCTTCTGAGCATCTTTCCAGTCACTCTTCCTCAAGCCTGTAGCACTGTATGGGGTTGTTGTGACCCAAGAGCAGAACCTGGCACTTGGTCTCGTTAAACCTCATAAAATTGTCCTCAGCCCATGGAATCCCTCCTGTCCAGATCCCTCTGCAGAGTCTTACAGTACTAGTAGTGATCTAGGGCAGTTTCTGTACCTTCGTTGCTTCTTCTTGGCATTTGCAGGGATTAGTTTTTCGCACTTGTCGTCAGAATTTTGTGTCTTAATTTAACATGCCTTTAGAGTTTTGAGTCTCTTGCTGTCTAAAAATATATAATGAAGACAAGAAGCTATCAAAAAGAGTTACATGTTTTCTTTAAAGTTGTGGAAGAGTATGTCTGCAGCCTTTGGAAACATAAGTGCAGCATAGTGTAGAGATACCCAAGCTAGGTATTGGTAGTCAGAGACAGACTTTCAGGAGTGTAAATGATCCCAGCAGTGAACTCAGTGAACTTAATGCTACCTGATCTGACTTCTTTGGTAGCTCTGTGGTATTTAGGTTTCCATGTAATTTCCAGAGCTGTTAAGCATATACATCCCTTGTGAGTTCAGTCCTGTGCTTAAAAAATATTCCTGTGCTTTTACATATGTCAAAAGAATATAATGTAAAAACTGTTCATATCCTAAATGAAACCTATTAGATCCTCAGACAGAAGTTAATATTTTCTTATTTAACTAACGTTTTGATGAAGGAACAGCTTGTAAAGTTCCCTTCTTTTTCCATTTTATAGGGTACTTATGCAACAGTTTATAAGGGGAGAAGTAAATTGACAGAGAATCTGGTAGCTCTGAAAGAAATCCGCCTGGAACATGAAGAGGGAGCACCATGCACAGCCATAAGAGAAGGTGGTAACTTTTTTTCTTAATTCTTAGAATTTCAGATACTTCTAGATTTCTTTTTGACCAAAGCACCATCAGTGCTTGGAAATACATAGGCTACATGGGACATTAGTGAAATTGCTGTTAGTATTGATGAGGAAAATTATAGTCCAGACATATTCAGAGTTTGTTTCAAATTTATTTTCCTTATGGAGGGTGATTGTGATCTCAAATGCAGTATTACAAGTGGGTGATTTAATACTGAATTAGACTGCTGTTAGTGAGTAACTTTCAGGGACTCAGAATACATTTTAAAAAATTCCTTTGGTCTGAAATGTATAGGAAGTACTTACAAGCTAGTTACTCAAGTGGGTGTTCGGTGTTTTGATTAAATACCTTTCTTATTAACTTGATCTATATGAGTATTATGTTCTTAAAAATAGCTTTTTAATTAAAAAAACCCAGATAGCTTATATATGTGAATTGAACTAGAAATTGCATTTACTCTTCATGTGTTTTGCACTTACTTTGTTCTTCCTATTCTCTCTTGCAGTGTCATTATTAAAAGATCTGAAACATGCAAATATTGTTACGTTACACGATATTGTGCACACAGACAAGTCTTTGACTCTTGTTTTTGAATACCTGGTAAGTGCTTAAACAATTAACGAGCTTTACATTTGATTTATTGTTTCTAAGAAACAGAAACACAACAAAATTTTGTACTCTGTTTTGAAATACTGGGACTATTCGAGTTTTCTCCTGCATCTACAGTCATTCAGCTAAAAAGGAGAAAAGTGTATTCAGTTCTTAAGTTGCTGTAAATTAGTAAATACTGTTGTGATCATTTCAGAGTTTCATTAATAGCAGGTAGTGGTGGTCTGCCTGAGCAAACTGTCTACTTGTCCAAAGTCATTAACTGTATAAAATGGTAATCACACTGTAGTTTCAATGACATTTTTCTGTTGTGACATAGCTGACTTTGAATGTAATTGGAGAATATACCAATTCTATAAAATACTGTGCCACACATAGATGGAGGAGAAGGCAATAGCAAATAATGTTGCCTGAGACAGTACAGCTTGCTGGAAAACGGGTCTTTATCCTCTGGAAAGCCAGGGGTATTTGTGTCCGGGCTTTTGGGTTTTTTATCATTTAATATCTTTTGCAGGAATCTCATTTTTCTGATAATCATTTCAGTTCCAACAATAAGTAATATTCATGTAATTTGTTGCCCACAATTTTACTGAACCATGATGATGGTGTTTTCATAGGACAAGGACCTGAAGCAGTACATGGATGACTGTGGTAACATCATGAGTATGCACAATGTAAAGGTGAGTGTTTTTAGTGACAGTGACTGCCTTCCAGCTTTGTCCTAAGAATTTCAGAGAACTTAATAATCAGGAGCTATATGGTTTAGACTCTTTAACAATAAAATAAAGAAATTTAACTTCCTTTTTGGCCTGACTTAGCTACATTTGACATCAGATGGTGTCTTTTTGTTTTAAAACATTCAAAAGAGGAGATTATATAACTTCTTATGTTTCCATTCTCTTTGAAGTTACATATCTAAAATTTAAAAATTCTTAAAAAATAATACATTCATAACTCCTTTGATTTCTTCTTGTCCTTCCATTATTTTATACTCATTTACTAAGTCTGTAGTTCGGTATATCCTCAAATTTATATATCGACATTGAGGAAAATGTAGCCTTAATCATGAATGTGGTTTTGGGTGCCACTGCCTACCACACAAGTAAGAAATTTAATACACATATTTAAGAATGAGTGATTTTCATCTTTCCATTTGTAAGAAAATGGAAATAATCTTCCTTAAGACCTAATTTGCTTTTTCTTTTAGCTGTGGTTGTGGCCAGGTCAAGTGACTCAGTTTCCAATCTGGCCTGCTGAAACTAACTCAGGGTCAAGTGTTATTTCTCTCGTAAAAAGCAGGCTTTTATTTGCAAAACTGGCATAACTCTTGGTGCTCTGTAATACTTAGGGCTTTAGAAGAGACCAGAGTACAGTACTGTCATGAAATGAGTGAAGTGATTTGGCACTCAGGCTAGATATTGATTACTGTTTGGTGAGCTTTCCCTTTCATTCTGTTGTCAGGTATCTTTAGGGGAAGACATCTGCCCATAACCTACTTTGTTGCTTCCTCTGAGAGTCTGCAAAGGGAAATTCTTTAATTTGTTTCTACTTCAGAGAGACAACCAAAAATCATGATTATGCTTATGTTTTTAATTATCTGCAAGTTATTAAGCAGTGCTTTAAGCTTAAAAAAATAAGGGAAAGCTGTAAGTGGGAACCTGACTCTTAAAATAAGTGTAGTTAGAGAACAAGCCAGAATCTGCCTGTGGTAATCTAAGCTAAGCAGAGGAACTGTTTTTCCTGGTTTGCCTATGGTTTAAGCTATGCTCAAAGATCAAATTGATATGGTCGGTACCTTTGGCACTGGGAAACCAGAACAGCTGCTTAGCTGTGGTAGCTGTAGGTGCTTACCTTTTAATAACTGTGGGGGTTTGAGTCATCATTAACATTTGAGAGATCTCCCTGTCATCACTTCCCTCACATTCCTCGGCTAATTTTAGGTTTTTGTGTTTTGACAAAATGAAGATATGTGTGATCTCTGCAGGTATTAGTGTTTTAACCAAAATTTTGAGCTAATACATGGTATTCTGTGCATTTCCAGAAGGATCCCTGCCAACTGTGGTGAAGCTTCACAATTTCTGTAGAGTAATCTGCTTTGCCTTCTTGACTAATCCTTGCAGTCCCAGTGTACACTAGGGAAGGCCATTGACTTCTATTGAAGTCCTGCTAATAAAGCTTGGGACTGATTACCCCTGCAACAGTATGGGCATGAGTAGATGGAACAAGACTTGTTCCTTCTCATTCTGCTCTTCAGAAAAGAAAGCAAAGAGAAAGAAATCAGTCCCAATTCCTGTTTTTCTAGCACAGATGAATCCCATGTCAGCAGACTGAGAACAGATGGATGTAACTACACCTGCTGTGTATTTGTCCAGTTTATGAGAAAGAATTTGGTGGTGTCACTTGGTGCAAAAATAAACCGATATATTAGAACATGGTCGTATAAAAACATTCTAGTGTTTTTCCTCAGAGGTCCTGTTACGTGATGAATTTGTCACATTGCTTTCTGCAATGCTCAAAATTTTTTCATTCTGTGCTGACTGAGGACTGCTGTGTGGTAAATGCCAGCAGTGGCTACCCAAAAGTCCTGTGTTCAAGATCAGACCCTTTATACATAGAGAAACTGCAAAGTATTAGTTCTTAATGCAGCGATACATTAAACTTGCTTGGCTGCCCACTGCTAAACCTTTCTTCACCCCATACTACTTTTATATCTATGTATGTGCAGCATTGATATGCATGACTGAAGTTGTTGCTTGGCTTGCTGTTCCAAAGGATTAAAATAAACCTGTGTGTGTCAAGGTGAGGGGATGAATGTAAATACCAGAGGCAGTTGGGCTGTTTTAATAATCCTCATTTACCCATTTATCCATCTTCCCTAAGCTTGTGAATCTATGTGTATTTTTCCAGTAGCTTGCCAAGACGTTCTTCACGTAGTTTAGCACAGTTGGATAGAAACACTGCTGAGCTGCATTTTCAGAAGGGACTCTGTGGCAGAAGGGAACTTGAGTATATAGTCAGAGACAGTTATCTTTAAAGACATTAGTGTGGGGAAGAGCAGTGGTAAATGCTTACTTTAAAAGTAAACAGCCCTGTGTTTCTCTTCAGTTAAACAGAACAAATTGCTCTTAAAGTCTTTGTTGTAAAGTATGGTGTTAAAGCAGTGCATTAGCATAAAAGGATTTTAAATCTTTGAACAATAATGATGATGTCCAGAATTTGCTCATAAGGAGAATAACTCGCTTTTTGAGAAGTAATTTTGTCTTGCTTTCAGTACTTAACTCTCCAGTGCCCAAATGCACTGTTCTAGTCATGTAACCTGTATATTAACATTGTTTGTCTAATTTATATAAATGTTCTCTTTTGTAGCTATTTTTATATCAGATTCTCCGTGGTTTGGCATACTGTCATAGGAGAAAGGTGTTACATCGAGATTTGAAGCCGCAAAATCTATTAATTAATGAGAAAGGAGAACTGAAGCTTGCAGACTTTGGTATGGCCTGAAATCACTCTGTAATAAATATTTTTTTGTCTCAGCAAAGAAACTCCTTTTTCCTTATACAGGAGAAATGAATACATTGGGTCTATAATGAATTTGGGTGATCTCAAATGGAAAATGAAAGTCAGCCTTTTACAGGGTGTAAGTAATCAGAGTAATACCTCTATAGGTAATACTGTCACTCGACTTGCAATTTGAAAATAGTCTTACAGCTTCCTGTGAAATTGATACTTAGTCAAATCCCTAAGGTGGAGCTCATGTTGCTTCTCCTAACACTCCACAGTCACTCTAAAGCAGGGTAACCATGACAGGAGAGAGGAAGGGTTTGTTCATGTGCTAAATTGTCAGGTGTTGCGCTGTCACTGATACACCAAATTCCTTGGGATTTACAGTAGAGTGGGGCATTTACATTTTCCAGTTACCTTCTGTATCTGGAAGATCCTTTGAAAGTTGTGCTCTGTGCCTCTGATTTTACCCCTTCTGTGTGAATGGAAGTTGCTCAGAAGATTGCATCTGCCATGACAGACCTGAATTTTATTGAAGATATTGCTGACAAATTGACAACATTGGGATGGAAAACACCTGCTGATCCAACACTGATTTGGTCTGTTTCCATCATTTAGTTATTTGTTTGTCACCTTCTGCCTTTTGCAATGTAATTTTCCAGAAACAGTGTAGAAGGTTTTTGCAGCAGGGAGGTGTCATATCAATCTAATGCTATACTGATTCAATTAAATTTACAGGATTAGTCTAGGTTTTGATCTGTTTACCTTTCTTCTGTGCTTAAAAATGCTGACTGTGAGATTGCCATAAATACCAAAAGGCAATCACAAGTTGTAGAAACCTGTTTATTAGGGCCTTAAATAACATTAAGAGAAGGTATTTAGCAAGTATAATAAGGTCTTTAAAATAGTTTGTCAGTTTCATACAATAAGGATTTCAGCAAACTGTACCTGACTCTTCATTTCCCTTTTTATCAAGGATTGGCAAGAGCGAAGTCTGTTCCTACGAAGACCTATTCCAATGAAGTTGTCACATTATGGTACAGACCACCTGATGTTCTCCTTGGATCTTCAGAGTATTCAACTCAAATTGACATGTGGTTTGTATAGCTTTGTCTAATTTGAATTTTTGTTCTGAGTCTAGTTGAAAAAAATGTCAACTTTGCTGTTAAATAGTAACATTCAAATACTCAACCTTTGAGTTTTTATAGGCTACAACTGAGTTGGATTTTTAGGGAAGGGATTGGTAGACTGGGAAGATAGTATTATTCCTTTCTGAAAATGCAGAGTACTTTTTTTATTGCTCAGAGTAAGCAAGTATTAGGCCCACAGTATTAGGGAAAAAAACAAGCTGCCTTCTCCTGGTGACAGGTGTACATATTTTACCATGAACTTTAATAAAATTGATTAACTCAGCGTGAAGGAAGAGGATATAACCATGACACAGGTTTTGTTTAGTCTTTGACAGCTCTTTTGTTGCTACACATCTTTCTAAATATTTTAATAGCAGCGTGTGGCTAACAACCAATAATTTGTTATAATTGAAGAGAAATCCCAGAAGCCTTTATGAGCTGAAATTATAGGATTATTTCTGCTTTATCTTTTTCTCTGTCTTTATAAAGGGGCGTCGGATGCATATTTTTTGAAATGGCATCAGGAAGGCCTCTTTTTCCTGGTTCGACTGTTGAAGATGAACTGCACTTAATTTTCAGACTTCTTGGTAAATGGATACTTTTAGCAATGTTAATGCACCATGTTTGTATGAGAACTGTAGATCTTTATCTCAGAACAGTATTATATATTGCATTGTAATCAGCATTATGAAAAATGATTCAGCTGAGTGTATAGCTGAGTTTGCACAACATAGGCTTATTGAATGTTTTTTCCCTTTCTCCTTTAAATTAGAGGATTAAATGCTTTTTTATTTCAAAGTTGTTTGTTTACATTTTTTAAGTTGAATTTGTTAATGCTTCTAAATGCAGGAACTCCATGTCAAGAAACATGGCCAGGCATTTCTTCCAGTGATGAATTTAGAAACTACAACTTTCCTAAGTATAAACCACAACCTCTCATCAACCATGCACCAAGGTACTTTGTGTTTTATTAGTAGAAAATATGCATCCCCGTGGCTTTGCATATTCCTAAATGGGAATGCATTTCCAAGTACAATATGCACTGAATAAAACTATTCATCAGTTGTGTTATTGTGGGCAGATGATAATGCAAAGCAGAACCTGGTACTATGTGATTACTTTCTCTAATATCATTGTAGGTACCACAGCTCCTTAATGACCTATGGAACGATAAATTCTGATTAATGATGTCTCCATAGTAGGAGAATTCACACAGCATTTCCTAAAGAACACAAATTCTCTTCTGGTTATATACTAGGCCCAGGCCATTTGTTAAAATAGCCATGTTTCCTTGAGCAGTTTCTTGTAATAATTTTAAAACCATAATGACAAAGTTGAAGGGTCTGTGCAGGTATTACAAATAAACTTAATAACAAAGACATTTGTTGTTGACTTTGAAGAAGAAGATCTAACGTTGTGTCCCTCTAGTAAATGAGTTGTATTATGCTTAAAAGAAATAATTTTAAAAATTCAAATAAATGATCCAGGTCAACCTAGTAAATGACGATCCAAACTAAGGATTTGTGTGTCCCCAGTGTTTTCCAAATAGTCTTGTTCTGAGATATTAGGACTCATATGTATTCACATTAACATGAATAAATGTTGTTTGGGTGGAAGCATTTCCATGTTTAGATATAATTTTCAGGTTTGATAGAATTTAATAAAGTTAGTTCCTTTGCAGTTTTACTTTTGTAAATACAATTCAATAACTGTTTTAATTTTTAAAAATACTTTTATTTTTAGGCTAGACACGGAAGGAATTGAATTGATAGCGAAGTTCCTTCAAGTAAGATGTGTTTTGTGGCTTTACTTTAGAAAAGTGCAAGTTTCGAGTTTTAACATATTCTGTACAAAATGTATTAGAAGCCAAAGTATTTAGATCTGTCTCAAAGTGGAATGTGTTGCTGAGTCTGTAGTGGATGACAGATGTGGGAAGAAGCCAGTCTAGTGCAAGAATTAAAAAACTGATGCTTGCTTTATTTTCCCCCAGAACTGATTTCTTCTCTTACTACCTTTTGTAAAAATAGAATTATTCTATTAGCCCCGAAAAAACTAAATCTCTTGTGAAATATGGTACTAAACCAGAACTTTTATATACAAATGCTAAATTTCTTTAATGATAAACTGAGTTTAGTACCAAAGAAGGAGTTACTAAGGTGTAATATTACTCCTTGATGTTGCAACTGTATTCAAAAGCTGAAGTGGTATGTGGGTTTAATCTTTGAATCTATATTAAAAATGAGCTGGAAGCAAGACAGAAGGCCAACTCCTGCATCTTTGAGTAGATGCAGCACTGTAACTTATTTGTATGCAGCTTTTTAAATGTCTGCATCCTTGTCCAGAATTGCACAGATGCCAGGCGGGAGACATCTAATCATTGTACCGTCTATAAATAAAGATTAGGTGTAGGTTTGACCTGCATCCATGTGCAGAAGTTTTTTTTACTGTTTTAGCAATCTTGTTACATGTTGGCAGTACTGATTCTGATAAAATGTTAGATTGTCATGTGTGAAATGAAAGTAATGAAAAGAAATTGTCCTAGTGAATTATGGGAAATACTGAGCAAACAGAACTCTTTCTCCCTTTGATGAAATCACTTGATGCAAAGAGATTTTTAATGGAAACCAACACACTTGTATGCTTTTATATTAATAGTATGAATCAAAGAAGAGAATTTCAGCAGAAGAGGCCATGAAACATGCATACTTCAGAAGTCTTGGAACAAGAATACACACTCTGCCTGAAAGTAAGAGGAGTAGTAAAGTAGCAGAGTATTGTTAAGATAGTGCATTAAAGCTAAGTACATTGTGTAAGGAAAAACTCTCTAATCTATTAAAGAAGTCTGATGTCTACTGACTTAGATAGCTGTGAATTGGAAACATTTTTTTAATGTAAACTATAATTAAGGATATCATTTGGGTCAATAAAACATAGTTTTACATTTGTATATGAATTAATTTCTTTGTTACATTTCAGGTGTTTCAATATTCAGTCTAAAAGAGATTCAGTTGCAAAAAGACCCTGGCTTTCGAAATTCCACTTACCCAGAGACCGGTATGGAAAGCTTTATATTTTCTCATGCTTGCTAGAAGAACGCTGTGCCAGAGGCATTTGGAATTGAAAAATGCTTTGTTAAATTGGTTTGTGTGAATATACTGACACAAAAATCCAGACTTACTGAGGTTCCTGTAGAGACATATGAGCTAAGTGCACAGAAAGACGTGAGTTTTATTAGGGATGGGCAGGGGCTATGAAGGTGAGAACATTTGGAGTTTCAAACCAGTACTGTGTAGGGGTGAATGGTGGCAAAGTGAAAAACCAGTGCAGTGAGCACCGTTAAAAGAAAGATGCTGATGCTGGTTGAAGCACAAGGGGTGTTGCCTTGAAGCAGGACGAAGATCTTGGTAATAACTTAAAACTCTGTTGTGCAAATGCTTCGGTTTCTTACCATGGTCCGTGTTGTGTTGCAGGACATGGGAAGAACAGAAGGCAGAGCATGCTTTTCTAAAGGGGGCAGTGCAGAGTCAAGGCCAAGCCTATCCTGTCAATCAAGGACTCGGATCCGAAGGCAGTGCTTTCTGTTGGTGGACTTGGAATCGCAGTTTGTCTACACTGTCCTCTTAACAGTGGAGTCTTTTTATTTCCAACCTGCAAATTATGTTTTTATATTTGTTGTCACAGTGTGACAATTTTTTGTACAGTTGGTTTTAAGGTCTCCTCTGCCACTAGAGCCAGTAGGTTACAGCTGTTGATGTAACTGTAGCTGCAATTTTTGTGCAGGACTGAGAAACACAGTGCATTATTTATTGCGGAATCATTGCTGCTAAATAACTACTGTCTGTATAGTTAACACAACAGTTCCATGCCTGAAGAAGTTGCAATGGCTTTATAATATGTGAATGCATCTGTTTCTCTTGATAAAATGTTCTACTGCTGCGGGGTTTTTTTGTATTTCTTAAACTGCAGTGTTTCCTGGAATGTAAACATAGCTTTGCTTGGCTATAGGTGAGCCATCTTTAATGCTCTAAGTTCTTGGCACTTAATTCCTTATTTAACATTGGAAGTATGTGTTGAAATAGTTGAAAAATTGTAATGCATATTATGTTTTTGAAAAGCACATGGTGTGAAGGTTGATTCAAACAAGTGAAAAGTAACTATGATTTGCTCTCAGATCCTATGTTAGTTATTGATAAATTAGAGCATGGAGGCTGGACATTTTGTCAGGTTTACTCCAGCATAACATATTTGCACATTGTTGTGCATATGGGGCCTGCAGAAACAATAACTTTTTTACCTTGTTTTTAACTTAGAAATACAAATAGTAAAAAGACAATTCATATATGTTGGACCCTGGCTTACTTTTCATTACAGAGGAACAGGACAGCTAATTACACAAACATGAGAATAATGTCACACTTTTCCCACCTTGTTGCTCCCCCATTTGTGCATTATTCACTTGAAATCAACTGGAAAGATGCAAGTTTGTACTTGAGAAGAACTCACTATGCTACAGAGCTTTTACAATGGGAACTTAGAGAGTTTTTCAGATCTTAGATGTTACCTGTTTTCCAGAGATAGTAAACATATTACTACTATGCTTATGCATCTCAGTGAGTATCATAAGTACACCCTTGGTGATGGTTACAGTATTTTTAAGCATTTGTGTTCACCTTTATGAACCTATTTGTTTAGTGCATCTTAAAGAGACTGTAAATCTTTATTGGTATATTTTGAAATGGTCATGTAAATCTTTGGCTGGTATATCATGAAAATAGTCATAGGTAACTTAATTTTTCCTGACATTCACTGTAAAACGTTCAGGGGTCCTACCATTTCTGTTCAGGAAATCTCGTAGTTTATTGTTATTTAACAGTATTAAGTGAATTTTTGTATATTTCATTTTAACTTTATTTGTGAATAGTGATTGTGGCATGTTTGGGGGTGTTTTATTAATATTTCATTGATACTAGTAAATTTGAATTGGGATTTTTTTTTTTAATTTTATTTTCTGGAAGAGAGAAATTCATGTGTAACGGTGACTATTGGACCACTACTGCTTTTCAGCATTTGTAAACCGGTTTTACGTTAAATCTTGTAGACCTAACAAACTGCTGTTATTTCTAACTGACCGACTTGTATTAATATTGTACTTTGGAAAGTATAAATATTATGTGGAATTCTTTGGTTTTGTTTTGAAATTTATAATAACAAAAGCCCTGTGTTGTTAAAAATACAGACTAAGTGAACTTGCGGTTCTTGGGGCATTGTTGGCAGCGTTTAGCAAGGTCCGTGTGTTGTGGGAGCCCCCAGGGTCACCTTTGGCTGCTCCTTTAGGTCATTCAGTGCAGAAGCTGTGGCAGTGACTGAGGCCGCTCGGGACCTTCTCAGTAGCGTGGTCCCGAGCGTCCCTGCTGGTGAGCCGGCCCCGCGTGTCACACGGCCTGAAGTAGTCTGAAAATGCAGAGTACTGCGCGCGGGGCTCCCCTGATCCCAGTGTGAGCGCTGCGTGCGTGGCAGAGGCACGGTTGGCACTGATGACAAACCTTGTCCTGAAATAGTTGTTATATATTTTTTTATAGTTGCTATGGATCTGATCTAGATTTTATACCGATTAACTTTGTAGGAAATACGTTGTAGACGTGACAGTGTTGAAGAAAGAAGTATCAGAAAAACATCTCCTTTTTTTACAGAAGTAGTGGAAGTAGACTAAATGTTCACTGTGGATAAATGTGGGATTTAGCATTTCTAGAACAGTAATACTTCATAGGTCATAAAAGAACAGGTAATAATGTGACGCTAATGAGTAAAGGACTTAAAGGTTTACCTGGTAAAATGAAGTGCATTAATAAACTTAGAAAGGGATCAGCCGCAGCTAACAAAAGGATGTTCCATTTTAAGTAGGAATTCAGCTTTTTTGTTACAGATGAAAAGATCTTCCATAAAATTAAAGCAGTCTGTTTATAAAGAAATTTTTTCTAAGGACCTACAAGTGAATCTGTGTTCTTTGTTAGGAGGTAGCTTTAAAGAACATATTTAAGAAACTTAGCATCTGTGGTCAAGCCAGTTTGGGGCTTTTTTAAATTGTCTATTACTGAAATTCCTGCATCAGCAGAGACAGTTCTGTGGCAGTTGCCTCTTTGGGGCAGTAGTCAGCAAGTCTGAAGTTGCTGGGCATCTCTGACATCCTTTCCATGGAATTCAGTGCTCTGCCTCCTGTCTGGCAGAGTCGGGTACTACGGACTTGATTTCACTGTCCCCAAGAACTGTAGGAGTGTTGGCCTTTTTGGGAGAAGACCTCAAGTGTGACAAAAACCAAGCAGAGAGTCGCTAAAAATGGATGACTTTCAGTGTTTGGTATGACCACCTTTTCTTGACGATGAGTGATCAGTTAATGAGAAATGGCCTGCAAGTCGTGGCTGATTTTAGGTAGTTATTTTTAGAAGATAACCTGGTGTGTCCCACCTAGCCCAGAGTAGGGATGGCAAGGTGTGGGTGTAGGTGTGTGTCAGTGTCAGGTGGGCTGGAAGCCAGGACAGAGGCAGGTGCTGGTGATGTGGTTGCATTCACGTGCAGGTGAAGGCTGAAGGGGAGAGGGTGGGTGGAGGATGGGAATTGACAGGACAGGGTGGGAGATGGAAGGGGCAAACCAACAGCTCAGCAATGCTCTAGTGGAACGTGCATCTCAACATGGCTGTGTTATTTTTGTGCTGCTTTACCACAGCATTAAGTAGCCAGAGTGTATCCCTGAATTGGGCAATAAAAGTTAAAATAAACAATTATTAAAGAATAAACGTACTTTGTATTTGCAAATCATTTGAAAAACTGCAAGGTAGTGTTCTTTGGGCTGCTTGCTTGTTTGTGCATGTTTTTCAATGTAATAAAGGTACATGGTTTCTGTTCTGCAATGTTAAAATGGAATCAGGGTTAAGAATACATTTCATTATTGAGGACAAAATATATGAAAGCTTTGTTGTAAATATCCCCAGGCTAAGTATTACAAACCCAGGAAATACTTGGAATTAAGGTCAGACTTGAAAGAAATCCAAACAAATCAGGGTATGGAAATAGAGAGCTATAGCACATGGTGACACTGAAGAGAAATCAGGACTTACCTTATCTGTGACGAGATCATTTTGTCTGGTCACTAATAAGCAGAGTTGAAGTAATTCATGTACCTTGTTAGAACATTTCAGTACCTTATTTACCTTCAGAAATTTTGGCTTTAAAACAAATGTAATGTCTCTATGAAATGCTTTAATTTTGAGAAGGAACTTGAATGCTTACTTTACGCGGTTTGGGGGTTTTTTCAGAGGTTGGGCTGTTAGAGATTTAATGCTCCCATTTGGTCTTTGTGTTGTTTAGCAACATCCATGTGTCTCACCAGTATCCATATCATACCAGTTTGGGAGATGGGCAAGGGTAACAAGTGTAATTATGAAACACAGAGGAGGTGTGTAGCAATTGGAGCATTGTAGGTAAGCTCTGACTGTACAGGTGGGATGATTGTGAAAAGTGTAAAAGCCAAGCAGATACATGGGCTTTGGAATTCCTACCATGCACCTTTTTTATCTGTGGAGTTCAGCTGCACAGAAATCATAGTCCTGTTCTCGGCCATAGTGGGAACCTGTTTTCAAAACTGGGATTAGAGTTCAGATATGCCAGATTTGTTTTTTTAACCTCTTGTATGTGACTTTCCCTGGGCAGTACTGTGCCTCTCTCACTAACTGAGTAAGATTTATGTCAACTGAAAACGTGAACAATTTCCAATTATTTTTGCATGTTTTCTAAAATCCCTTAACTAATTTAAGTTCTGTAACTTTTGAGCAAACTTAAACTGTGAATGCACACATACACATGTGCTACTGTGGTAAATAACTGCTTCATTTATTGTGCTGGCTGCACCCTCCAAGCTCACTCAAGAAGCAGGCCTGCCTGAGCACATCACTTTCATGGTCCTCCTAATGAAATACGAGTCTTACTTGGCTCAGATGCCCTGCCTTGAAACGCATTTTTCCCCAGAGAGCCATTTGTTGCAGTGGGATCTTTCTGCTGATGGAATTACCATGGCTGTGGATTGCAAACCAGCAAAAATGCTCTTCCCAGTCTCTTCTCCAATGTGCTCTTGCAGAGCACCTCCCTCCAGGCTTTGCGTGGCAGCGTCTGCGCTGTCACCTACCCCTCCTCTTTCACACCCAGAGCTTGTTTTTTCAAAGACTGTTTTTCCTTTCTTCGCTGTCTTATTTGATTTGCAGGAGGGGGTAGCTGGCCTGGAGCCATGTTAGGAATAATTAAGTTTACATTTATGCATTTGCGCTTCTTGCAGAGTGAATGTGAACTGATGGGAATCTTTCACAAAAGAAGTCCAGCGTATCCTAGAATCCTCTCTTCTAGGATGCTTTCTTCAAATACCAGCCCCCACCCAAGGCAGGCCGTGATGCTGATTGCTCCAGAGTCCTTGCTAGAGCTTCATTCTGCTTTTTTCATTTAAATAAATTCATACTGCTTCTCACTTGTGCTGTCAGTCTCTTTGCCCTCAAGAAATAGGTTTGTACTCCATCTGTGTAGGCAGAGCACTCACACATGAATTGGTAAGAGCAGTTACAGTTTGGGGCTAAAACGGATTTTAAAAGTTGTAGTCTTCTGATGACTTTGGAGGGATATGCTTAAATCTGAGGCCCGTGTTTGTTTATCCTACAGGATATACAGACAGTCTGAAGATCAGAAGGGAATAGCTATGCCCTTACATAAAAGACTAGCTGTACTTACTGTGCCTTTTTAAAATTCATTTGGGTGTCATGATGGCTTCTGAAGATGTTTCCTGTAGGCATGAGATCACACAGCCTCTTAATGCAGAGATGTTGTATTAAAATCAACCCTATAGTCTTGTTGGAAAGGACCACCTCCCCTTTAAACAGAAATCTTAGTGACAGGTCTTCACTTCGGTAGGCATTTCCAGATGGGTGAGTGCCTGTCTGATGACAGGATGTCATGCACCCAGTCTATACAGTAACTGGGAACTTTTTGTGTATTGCTGAAGCATGAATGGAGTACAAATCTTATAATAAATCCCCCAAGTATGATCAAATTGCAATTACTACCAAGAATACTGAAGAGGGAATAAACTCCCATTTTGTTCTCCAGGATTGTTGGCTTGGAAGCTCTCCATGCCACAGAAATACTGACACTTCCACAGTATTTATTTAAAAACATTTATTTGATTTTTCTCTACAGTTATAAAGCTGTTAATAAAATTCAGTAGATTACCAATAGAATATTTTCTTCAAAGCCTAAGGCGTAACAGTCTAGTGTTTCATGTAAGTGTTAGACTTGAGAGGCTGGACTTTTTATTTGTATAAATACTTACCAATAGCAAAAATTTTTGTTCCACATTATTGACTGATTTAGAAGGCAGATTTTGATAGCCTGTTTTTTTTCAACTGAAAAGTCAACTAGCAGAAGTTGTGTTCTCTTGCTATTTTTATTCTCTCAAAGATGAGCCAACAGCACTTCTTCCCACTTTCTTTGTCTTCCATTGTTTTATTGGATTCTCTCTGATCCTTTCCAGTAATTTTTCGAAATAGGATTTCGTCTCAGAATTGTTGCTTTCTGCTGTCTTTAGAAAAAGTCCAAAATTATTTAAGGGCTGGAGGGTGGGAGGGAAGCTGTGGGTGTGTTGAGCCTTCTGAGGAGAAAAAAATTCTGCCTTACCAATAGTAAAACCTTGGAAGAAATACCATGGGAATCTGGGCACTTTTAAGAATCTCTTCTCTGTCACACACTCCCTCCTCTCATGGTCAATTGGTTTTTTGCAGTGTAATATTCAATACTAGTATGTTTTCATCTTTACTTTTTAAACTCATAGTGAGAAACGCTGTCTCAATCCCAGGTTCTCCCATTAGCTACAGTGGCAGGTACAAGACTCAGTGCTGCTGTTCGTGCCTTACAGGTGTAAGTAGGTATTCATGGTTTTTTAAAAGTGAGGCAGGAGTCAGCTCTGTAGTGGGAAACAATTGCCTCTCTGTAACTTTGTTATTGGAAACTATTCCCTGTACCTGGGGGGAATGCATTGGAAGAGAAATGTTCGGCCTGCAAGCCCTTGTGATTTATCTCCACTAACGTCGCCAGTCCCATCAGTTACACGCTGCCCTTTCTTCCAACCTGTTCTGATTTTACTTTGTATAAAATTCGCGTTCACTCATAAATTTTGCGTAGGTTCATCTTCTGGTTTTGACTCCGTGGGGTGGCACCTCTTGAGCTCCTGGAACGCTGAGTCGAGCAAATGACGTCCCAAGTGCTTCATTTGTTCTCCTCATGTCTGGCATTGAATTGCTGTGTTTATCAGCTGGTACTTACGGGGATACAGCAGGTCTTTATCGCTCCAAGTGGCACTGACAAGTCATTTTTGGTTGTGCCACCCAGGAGCCTGAGGAAAATTCCTGCTGTCTTTTGTCAACCACCTCTGCCCCAAAAATGGCTTTTCAACATCAGAACTGCATTAATAAAATGTTTATTTAGCACCTTTCAGGTTGAAGGATCCAAAAGCACTTTACAAATAACTACACACATCATCACTGAAATGCATCCAAGCAGAAAATCAGCAGACAACTCACTGCATACATTTCAAAAAGAACGGACCACGGCCAGCTGCTTGGCCAGAAAGCAAAGTAGAGGTTCACGTGACCTGTCACAAACAGGAATTGGATTTGGGGTTGGCTTTTATGGTCTCATCTGAAAAACCAATGCAGTAAAGCTGCATTCAAGCCAATTTAGCCACCTCAGGAAACTGAAGA
Source organism: Gymnorhina tibicen (assembly GCA_013399875.1). Classification (NCBI taxonomy): domain Eukaryota; kingdom Metazoa; phylum Chordata; class Aves; order Passeriformes; family Artamidae; genus Gymnorhina; species Gymnorhina tibicen. The sequence continues at coordinate 689,919 of VXAZ01002365.1, read as the reverse complement.
TTTGCATCAGCCCTGCCAGGATTAGAGTCTGTGGTGCCAGGGAGTCTGGCCTAATCCTAACCTGACATTTAGATGACTAAGCCATCCCCTCAAGGTAGAGGACATACCCAGTAAGTCCAAGTTGCAAGTATATAGTAACACAGTGCTGTTTTTTAATCCAGAATTCATCTGTTTATACATAAACATCCCACATGTACAGTCTCTGCCTCTTTGCAAGCACCAGGCGTCAATTTACAGACCTGTAACTTTTCCAGGTTTGGGGGAAGGGGAAATGTGACCTTCTGAGCTTGAGTAGCTACAATAGTCTTTCCAGGGAAGTAGTACAAGGCACTTGGCACAGCTGAACAAAGCACCTGGAAATTATCAGGAATGATCCTCATTCCTTGGGAGGACAGAGATTACCTGCACTCTTTCCAGCTGTAATGTTGACAGTTCATAAGAAGTATAGGCCAAATAAATTCTGAGCAATGTCTCCTTTTCTACAGAAGTACTCTCAAATGCTGGAAACATGTCATTAACATACACAGCCCAGTTCCTCCCTGTTGCAACTTGACAGAAGAACTTGGGCATGAATGTGTAAAGGTGGCTTTGTTACTCTGAACTACATCTCCTGGCTGTAACATGGATTACGTTTTTCACTTCAGCAAAGAAAAATTATAAGGCTATTTTTATACAATTTGAAAGCACTTAATACAAAGTTACATTAATACACTGCATCATATGGCCTATCCGTGGAGAAAATACTGAAATACTACCATAGGGCTGTTCAATACTAGTTTTTTTCTTTCAACTTTTTATCTTAATACTAGAAAATATATAAATCATTTACATGACTTTATGCAAAAGAAGGCACAGCCGGTTATAGTTTACACAAGCACAATGCATAATATGCAGAAAAGGGATTTAAAAAGAAGCTTCACATCCCTATTAGATACATTGTTGCAATCCATTACAAAAAGTACTTCATCAACAACAGAAGTGTTCAACACTTGAGAGCTATGATATAAAAAAATTATAATTCATTTAATGCATAACAGATTTATATATACTTTTATATATAAACACTGTTGAAAAATGCTAACATAATAAAAGTAGATTATCCATGTAATGAAAAGTGCAAACCGAAGTAATAAAGGGTTTCACAATGTCCTTCTCATGACACAGGAAAAACTAGCCCATAGGAATGAAGTGTTAAATCCACCAACACATCCTTGGTGTGATGAGGCGTCATCAGGATTTCTGAGCATTTGGAGGAAGCAGTACTGGTGAAGAGGCTCTGTCCAGACTGGGGAGTGGCACTGGTATGTGACCATTTAGCAGAGTTGGAAACTGTAAGAGGCCAAAAGGTAAAAAATACTCTTTATCTCAAAACATTCAGCCCGAGAAGCACATGAATTTAGCATTCACAACTGGCTCCAGATGGTTTCAAGAGTTGTGATGTCTGTACAGTAAGACATACAGCAAATGCCTGCATCAGCCATTAGGAATGCAAAATAGAGGACAAAACCTGAATAATTTGTAAATGCACGAGGATATATAAATCTGTTATTGGCTATTTTTTATATAAAAGTTCACATAATACATTTATCATCACCCTGGGAACACTACAGAGCAGTCTTTGCCATCCATTCTGCTTCCAAAAATGTTTTTCAGTCTACACTCTATTAATTACAATACATCCTTTTTGTCTGTCTTTTATGCAGGAAAGAGTTTAGCAAAAGTGAAAGCTGAGATGTAGTTTTAGGGCAGAAAATGTACAACTGGGGATACAAAGCATGGGGAAAATTACTCTCAAGTAATTACAGTTTCTCCATTCACTCAGAAACTACAAACTAGCTACGCTGGGTCACTCAGCATGAGAAGCACAATGTATTGCCATTTATATTAACCTGCTGCTTCTGAAGTACCGTGCAAAAAAACTTAATTCAATACAGAAGCCATATACTCCTAGTTCATGATGGCCTCATGGACTGCACCTTGCCTGCAGTGGTGGGTATTGACTAGTTCTTAACATCTGACCTGAGAAAAAGTAAAGCAAGTAGGTGGAATAAACTTGCCGCAGCATGAGGCAGGAATTATCCCAGTGGCAGATACTGATCTGGCCTCGAGGCCCAGCTCCAAGAGCTGTGCTGGGTTTCTCTTGGCTTGAGGGAGACAAAGCTGAACCGACTTCAAGCATCTGATGTATTTTTACCCCTTATCAGATCAGTCCTTGGACAGCCAACTGTGGTATAACCACCCCCTCCACATGCATGTAATGATGTGCTCGCAACAAGTTTACTCTTCCACTCAGATGGTAGTTGGTGATTCCTGTCTGCCACCACTCCATGTAAAGCTGGGCCCAGCAGCGTGGTGCTGCAGGGGGTCTGGCACCACGCTCCTGGTGTGGCCCAGACTCTGCTTTAACCACACCAAATGTGTGAAATTTGGAAATTTCACAGGAAATGCTTCCATCACTTCTGCCAAGATTCATTAAAACACAGAACCTGATTACAAGCTCTTCCCGGGGTATGCATGGAGTGTGGGCTGGCCTATGCAGGCAGCGTGAGGAGAGCTCTGCCCTGACACCTACACTGGCTGACCCATCCGTTCTCAGTGGGCTTGACCGGGCTTCAGCTGCGGTTCTCATTTCCTATTTGCTGTTAAAATAAGGCTTTGTGCTCTACAACTTGTCATTGTGGCCTTTGCTTGAATCAAACATAATTTTAAGGCCCTTTGGGTCTCTCAGAAGGGAAAGCCAAGGCCACTCCGCACTTTCAGTTCCCCCAGGGAATGGCCAGCCTGTGTCCATATGAGCTCATCCCAGGCCTTGGCGCAGGCACTTCTCAGATGAAATGTCTGGCTGTTTGTAACCATGTGTGCAAAACTAAGGTCCAGTAGGAATTACTGAGTTTATCTGAAACACAAATAAGGAGCCCTGAGCTCCATGTGCAGCTGGAGGTGGAAAGACCACCCAGTGCAGACAGTACCTGAGCAACTACTTGAGCTAAAGACCAGCCCTGGATTTGGGCAGTCAGCCTCCCTGAAGGTTCACAGACTAACACAGGGTCCCTGTCTAGCAGTAGCCTTCTACTCTGTTAGTGCTGGCCCTCCACAGCAGTCGGGGTGCTCATTCCAGGGGTGTCCTTGCACTCTTCAGCTGTGCAGATGGCCACTGGGTTCCTGCGCTTCTTGCCAATCAGCAGATCAAAATCATTTTTTCTGTGACTTAATGAACCAGCTGTTTTGCAGCAGCTACAGCTGGAGCTGCAAATACCATCCCCACCATCTTCCTGAGCCTCGGGCAAATGCTGCAGCTGAGTGCTGTGGCCATCGTGGGTTATTTAAAAACTTGTATTCACCACATCTCTATAAAACTTTGAGAATTTTACTCTGCCTATACTCAAGAGAGAGTGGACACAGTGCTGCCCTTCTGCGGTTACATACAGCAAGGTCATGCTCAGAGGTATGTCCTTGGTTGAGGACACATGGATAATTGAGATATTTATCCATGGATAACTGGCAGGAGAACTGGAAATGGAGCCTTCAGGTTCAGAGTGCCTTGTCCTTCTGAGTGAGAACTAACTCATTAGGACAAAAGGATAAACCTACACCCACCTCACTGGGTGAGACCCAAACTGTCTTGGTTTTCCCACAGTCCATGTTCCAGCCCTCTCCTGGCTGGTCACTGACTGGTCTGCACTCTCTTCCTGCAGCTCTGGGAGCTCTGTTACCTGTTCTGGGGTCCAGCATTTATTTCTCTTTCCTTCACACAATATGCGTGTGCTTGCTGCAGCAGACACTGCCCTGTAGGTTCTGACTGCGCTGCCAAGGATTGGAAGAGGGTACAAGTAAGTAGGCATCCCTTTAAAAGTGCCTGGTAACGCCTATATTCTCTTGATCTGTTTGAAAAGCTCCAGGTTGATGTGAGGAGATGTTCCCCCAATGTCTCTTCCATATGTGCATGTTTAGCAATGAAACCTGTGCATTGGGAAGACCTACCTGGAACAGAGTGTTTGGTCCCTGCAGCCTGGCAGGACTCAGAGGAGCAACAGGACTGAGGCTGCTCCAGAAGTGAATGCTAGACAGCAGCGGGCTGGGGGTCAGCAATAATCCACTGGGGGTCTGCAAGACAAAAAACACCCCATGATGCACAGCTCAGCGTTACGGCTCCATGCAGCTCACCACCTCTAACGCCTTACACATCATCTACTGGCTCCGTTTTCCAGTGAATTCAGACATACAGCATGGTCAGCAGCAGCTGCCCATCCAGCCCTGCATCCTGTCTCCACAATGGTCAGTACTGGATACCTGCACATTTCATATTCCTTCATATGTAAATTGATTTAATTTCTATTTTCTTAATGAGATGCACAGTTATGTTTATTTGAACCATGCTCATGCAACTGTGTAACATACAGAATAATACCATGTGTGCCCCAGTGCCTACCAACACCACCTAGTCTTCTTCAGAATCAGTTTTTACCTTTTGAAGGGCAGCAATTCCTTGACCTGACTGCAGCTTTTGAAGCATTACTGCAATCGTGTGTGGAGCTGAAAGAGTCACTGCTGGCGTTGGACTTGGACTCTTCCTGGTGGCGCCTCTTCGTAATGGAACAGGCTTCAAGAAGCTGGCAATGCATGGGCTGAGCAGGGAGAGGCAGGTGTACGGGCTGCGTGCCCAGGAGGACAGCAGAGAGCACAGCTAGTTGTTTTGAAAAGAACCAAAATGGCAAGAACTTAGACTCCAAGGCTTTTCCCAACTCAGAGGTGCCTCCTTCCAGTGCCACGATGCACAAGAATTGCTGCGATTGCCCTCAGCATTCCTAAAGCACAATTGGAGGGGAGGTAGAGCTAGAGCACATACAAATCTTCATTCAAATGAAGAATTATGTGAATTATTCTGTATCCAGAATAACTTCTATCATGCCGAAAAAGAACATGTGACAGTTTTGAAAGAAGTATTTGGCATAATGAGTTAATCTCACTGGTAATCTTGATGCCAATTATCAAAATCAGTCCTATTTAGCAAAGCACTTAATGGAATTTGAGTACACACTTAGCATGCAAGCTTGTGCTTTGCTGTGTAGAACAACTGCCTCGGTGCTCTGCTGAACTGGGCCATCCTTTTGTCCAGAGTTTAAAACATGTTAAGAGAAGACAGAAGACAGAGAGCATCTTCACCTCCCTGTAGTAACCAGCAGGTCATGTATTCTGGTGCTCCCCACTGGGCCAGAAATACAAACTCCCACGTAGGGCAATCGCAGCCGGGGGTCTCCCTTAGCAGCTGCTGAGCCCAGGGCCCATCACTCCCCGCTCCCTGCCAGCCCTGCACAGAGCAGGCTCACGCAGGCCCTGCCACGGCTCACGTGCATTTCGAGTATCACAGACTTCATTTGCCAAGCAGTGCCTGAAGCATCGGCTGCGGTGTTTGTGGCTCTGTGCAGACACACAGAACACAGATCTGCTGTGACATGCTTGCACTGCAACTCACAACAAGGTCAAACAGTTAGTTTGGCACCAGCAGAAGAGATGGGAAAGACAAGGAGCAGCAAACATTAAAGTTAGCCTGGTGATTCCAAAAGGCTGTTTAATACAAAGACCTTGGCTGCTCTTGAATGATTTTGCTAAGGAATCTCAGAAGAAGTGAGGTTCGTGGAGAAATGTGCAGGGAAAGGACCCTACCACCGTCTTTGTGCTGAAGGTCAATCAGAAACACCAAACCCCATGGAAGAAACCACAGTTATGTCCCAAGGAGTAATAAAGCTGTGGTATCACTGGGAAAGCAAAAGGTGTTGATGCAGTAAATCAGCAGGTCACAGGAGTACCAGTCAGGGCTGGGATATATCTGCATGACAACAAAAGGAGCCAAGAGTGGGTGGAGGCCTGGCAAGGAGAAGACCTCAGTCTTGATCTCATCAAGTGACAGCTCTTGTCAAAAAGAAATCCAAAACACTTGACAAGCAGGAACTTGTCAAGAGTCCTTTACAAAACACTCTCTTCCCAGGACCGCGGTGCTTTCATGGGGAAGGAAATCAGCAGCACCAGTGAGAACCCCTTTCCTGTGCCACATTTCAAGCTGATGCTCCATTGGCAGGCGGCTACTGATGGAGATTTATGAGACAACACAATGACTTAGATCAGGATAGATACTCAGATCTACTTACAGAAGAGCCTACTAACCTTAAAACCAAAGATGTAAGCAGCAAGACCCAACAATTCAACTAAGGACACAGTACTGTGCCAACTGTACTAAGAATTCCAGTGAGCAGCCTCTATTCTTTATTTTTTCTCTAAGAAGCTGCAGATATCCAGAACTGAAAGTGCAGTTCTTGAGGGGGTCTTTTGAAAATAATGAGGAAAATTTGGAGGTGTTTATTCCTACCTAGATGCAGCCAGAGCAAGTCTTCAGAGAGACCTGAAACTGAGCTGCCCTCCATTAATCTCTGCAAGCACACTAGCACGCCGAACAACAGTGCTAAGCAAAAGCTCATATCCTTTGATGAGCAGAGCACTAATGTCTGCAAGTTCTGCCAGAACCAAGAGCCAGCCAAAGCAAGCCTCCAAATCTGTTTAATATTTAATGCAAAAAGAGCACAGGGCTTCCCAGGCTTGTTCTCCGTATTACCATCAGCCAAGCATCGGAACCACCAGAGGAAACCTAAGTGTAAACACCACCACAGGACAGGCTATCCCTAAATTACATGCGGAAATTGATGTGTCGCTTCATTTTCTGCCCGCGTGCAGCTGTACATCTGGTATTAGATGTGGAACCCACTGGGAAGTTCCTACTTAAAAAACGTCATTATAATCTAAGCACAGGAACAGTTTAAATAGAAATAATTCATTGCACAGAGAGGATTATGTTAAGCAATGATGCTCATGGCTCCTGACTTCTGTCACAATGTGTGTAAGTACAATCTTGTCATTTCTAGCTGTTAGAAAGCAGGCAAGTGCTGTCACACATACGTTTCTGTTCTGAAATTGATTGTGTGTATCATGTGCCCTTTCACAGCATTCCACCTGAGGGTATTCCTCATGACCAGCAGGTACAGTGCAAAGCCATTTGAAATACCCTCTCAGGCAGCAGGACCTTCTCAGAACCTACATCACTCCTGGAGCAGACATCCTGTTCTGCACCTGCCCATGGCAGCAGGTGTTTCGCACTGGGATCTGATAAATCAGAGAACGTTTCAGATAGGATGCATGTTCTTCCTTGGATAATGGGATGAACAGCAGATTTCCAGTCTAAACTATGGTTTTAGTTATTTTGCATTGTGATATTACAGTTATCTGAATACAGCTGTTATGTAGTTTTCATTTTACGTTCACTAGGACAAGTGTTTAGGATGCAGGGTGCTTCTTATCCACACTAGAAAAAGAAGGCTAAAGGAGAGGATAAAAGCTATGCTGCTGTATAGCCAAAAGTTTAAATGGTTAGACCCAGAAACTATCCTACACAGATGCCATATGCCTCTTCTGTGACAGGACAACCTGTAAAAAAGATTTGTAATGGTTTTAAGTTGGGTAACACTCATCACAGCCTTAGCTATCCTTCCTGCTAAAGGAGTGCCACAGTCCTCAACATAATTCCCTTCTACATCTTTCAGGGCAGTAAGTACACCAGTTTATAGATGAGTGGGAAAGTTAAATATTCAAAGAAGTAATTACAAAATGAGGAAACAAATCTCTGTTCACCCTGTGCTTTGGGGCAGCAGCAGATTAAAGTGGGTTTGAAATAACTCACACTGTCATTGTGTCTCATTGGCATCTGATGTGATTTGTCAGGTTTGCTCCCTACGAACAAAATACTGTGGTTATACCACAGTGAAGAGGTTGTAAGTATGTCAATGCATCTCAGTTTTGGTTTGCCACACTTGTGCCACTTCTTCCTGCCAAACATAACTTCACTTGAAGGCTTTATGATGTCAAAAATGTCAGGTGTCAGCTCACAAACTCCTCTTTCTTGGTGACACACCTTTGTATCTAGGTGGCTTACAGGTGTGCCTGAGCTGCACAAACTCGCTCTGCAGCCAGCTGAAAAGCTCAGAAGAGCAAGTGCTGTGCTGGCTGAGAGCACTTGCCAACATTCTCATTTCTGCCAGGCCTTTGTGCAGGCACACAATGCTGCCTGCATCAAACACCTCCAACACCTTCAAACAGGAAAGAGGTGATGGGATTCTGGATACCATGTGTGTCCTAGACAGTCTGAAGTTAGTGAGGGCTTGTAACTCACCTTTGTACTTACTTATTTACTGTCCAGTTTGCTACATTCAATGCTAGTATTTGCATCAACAGCTGTTTCAGGGCTGGGGATCTTGGGGGATGTTCCACATGGGGATGATTTTACTCTTGGATTGTTTTTGTCTAATTTTGAGGTGGTATTGTAAGACAAAACTCACAACTCACCAATGCACATACTGAGTTTTATCTGTATGATCTTCCTCTTCTGCTCTGAACTCCTAGGTTTTTTTTCACAGACTTGCTTGAAAATGAGAACTTGCTGTTGACATTACCACAAATATGTTATTAAAAAGAACAAAATAACCTTCTGGTTATTCACTAGGTCTGTGATGAAGGGAAGCTCTGGCAAGAACTCTGTGGATCTGTACAACTTCGGAAATAGAAACTGACTTCAGAGCCTGTCTCAGAAACCACTTAATTTGTTCTGTATTCAAAAATTAACAAAAAGGTCACACTGACTGAATGGATGCAACATCTAGTAGAGAAATCTAACCAAGCATCCCACATGCTCAAGTTGTGACCTACAAAACCCCTGTGGTTTTCTTTTTGGCTTTTTCCTGCTTGTTTTGTAGATCTGGAGGCTGGTTTGAACTGATAAACAATTCACTAATGGCTGCCCATCTCCTTATCCTTCCAGGCAGTCTGTAAACTGTGATGGCTTTGCCCACACTCAATTAGGAACAAACCCCAGGAGAAACCTACTTTCCACCCCTTGTTCAGAGCACTGCTGTGTTTTCCTCTTTCCCATATGCTGGGGTTTTTTTTCCCATCGGATGGTGACAGACCCATAAAACTCACACTCTTGGCCACATGGAGGGAATGCCTGGAGACAGGCAGGTCTTACCTGTGCAGTGAAGAAAGCTGGAGTCAGGGATCCCGAAGGAAGCGCAGGGCTGTTGAGGGCGATGGAACCAATGTCGGTGCTGGAGAGAATCATAGGTGGGGCAGAGATTTCCAAGCCTTTGGGTTTTTTAGCCTTTGGGGGAAGAGATGGGGATTTGGCCTTGGAGCCTGAGGAGAGGTTCAGAGGCTCAAGGGAATCTGAGTCGTGGCAACTGGACTCAAGGAAGAAGCTCCTGTGTTCTGTAGGGAGGGGTGAGGTGGGAGACAGAGATGGTGACCTGGAGGAGGATGATGATGGAGATGAAATGCTGGCACTGTTGGGTAGCATTAAGGAAGATATTTTAGCTGATACTGAAGAGTTGAGGAAAGCAGAGGCAGCTGCTGTTTCAGAAGTAGAAGGCAACAACACCATGGGCCTCGTAACTTGTTTGTCTGTTTTGTTTGTCACAAATCTGATAACAGTCCGGACTTCTTCAACTGGTGTGTTTTCTTCTGACTTCTCCTCCAGTTTTTCTGTTTTGATTGTCTTGTAAGGGTCTGGCTGGTTCTGCAGAGAGTTGATAGTGAAAGAGGAGTACAGGCCAGAGTGGATATATTCATTACGGCTTGTGCTTTTCAGTGCTGACAAGCTGTGCTTGTGCTGATCCCTGCTCTCCGAAGGCATCTTACAGTCGCTGTCCTGCAGCAAAAGGCTCTCTCTGCTGATTTCCACAGCATGTGGATCCATTTTTAAAATCTCAGGAAAGGAGACAAACTTGTATACAAATTTTTGTCCGATCACTTTCTTGATGATGTTCTGCAAATACAAAGAAGGAGCTAGAAAGATCAGCATTTTAGAGGCACCCAGTACTGTAAACACAAGGGCGGGGGGCAGTGCTCCCTCATCAAGCTAAGCAGGTCATTTCGTGGGGCTCCAAATGCTCATCACCCTTGGCTTATTCCAATACCTCTCTCTGCTCAGCCAGGGAGTCCACTCCCAGCTCCTCATGGTTTCCAACAAAATCACCATCTCTAGGTGACAAAGACCTACTGGCGGCCTGTTTTACTTCTGCTTCCTCTGAAGCAGCTTGGGAATATTTTCTTTCCAGTAAAAGCCATTCTGCTGCCTTGTGGATTCAAGCCATGCCATCACTTGCATTCCGCAATAAAGGCAAACTCCTTCATTCGTGCCTCCTAAAACTGACACCAACTACCCTGAAGATGAAGTACTCTCAGAATGTCTGCAAGGGACAAAACCACCTCGGCCTCCTGGCCCTGTTCCTTACCACATAAGGAAAGGATTGAGCTAAACTGACAGCGATTGTCTTTCTGTTGATGATCGTGAACTTACGTCTGCGAAAATGCAACCCCTTGCACGGGCTGGAAAAGTACTTGTGTCCTGCGGCATCCCCTGCACTACCTCCAGGCCTGCATTAGGCTCAGGATGCTCACTGGTGCAGGCAGAAGGTTTTCATCAGGCTAAACTGACTATGGAAATTAATTATTGAAAAAATCCCAAACCTTTTAAAGGTTTGTAGAGCCATTTATTTTTTTCTTAAAGTGTCCCCTTTGTGGAAAGAACTGATTCCTTTTGAGACTTTTTATGAGCATCCCATTTCTAGTCCTAGGTCTCCTCCTGCAAACCCAGGCTGGCTGCCTGCTCTAACACAATGCCCGATATCCCCAAGGATATGTGAGCTCCTCCACAAAGGCACTTTATGGCACAGGCCTGGCCTAGGGACTGGAACATTCACCACCCTAAGCCAAGTGCTGCAGAACAAAAGAAGAAATATGTCCTGAGATTTCCATGCTAATTTCTCTCTTCTTGAAGCCCCTGGTGGAGAGTTTGTTGTCTCTGAAAAACCCTTTCCAAGAGGCTTCCCTTTAGTCCAGCACATCTGCTGCACCTCCAGCTGGTATTCTGCAGACATCTGCTTTGCTGTACATATGGGAATGTAAATATTTACAAATTTCCTAGAAATCTAATTGGTTTTTCGTTCTACCACAGCTTCTGACACCAGTAGTGGAAACATTTGTTAAACGGACTGAAAATTAAAAAAAAAAATAAGGAAAAAGAAAAGAAACATCATCTCTGTGTATGGACAATATGTAGTGCTGCGTGCTTGTAGTGCCTGCACTACACCTTGTTCAGTCACAAAAGCAAGGATCCTTTTGTGAAAGAATCTGCACTCCGATATCAGAACCTCTTCTGTCCTTCAGCTGAGCTACTGCACTCTGTAATTCATCTGTCTGAATGTCCTGGCATTTCATTCAGGCACCTTCTTGAATACAAAACTAACCCTACAAAGAACCCTGGAATGCAGCTTTGCATCACAGGTCAGGAGCTGTGTCACAAATAGAAAATGTTGTTTCCCAAGTTGATAACAGGGATCTGTAGCAAAGAAAAGAATTAAATTCAGCAAGCTCAGACTAAAGGCACAAAAAAGCTGCCCTCTTCCATGCTGAATTGTACACACATCAACCCACCTGGCAGATGCTGCAGTGTCTTTTCTTGCCTTCCAAAGTTCAGGACAAATAGTTAGCCCACAGAATCTCAATCTGCATGAGCTTTTAATTCCCTTGGTTTTGGGCTTGGCCTAGATTTTTTTTTTCACTGCTAATTAGATGCAACATTGGATAAATGCACTTTTTCTGCACTCTCTATATTGCATTTTTTCCAATAAGCAAAACCTCCAAACTACTCACATATGAAAAAAAACATTCCAACTGGATTTTTGTTTTCTTTCTTTAATATATATATTATAATTTAAAATAATGCCTCCCCTCTGCTCCTGGCAACTTTGAGTTACTGTAACATCAAGCACTAGCAACTGAGATCCTCCTTGGAAAATGTGACTCCCAGCAGAGCAAGATTAAATGTATTTAAGGGTTGCACTTTAACACTGATGCAGGCTTGAAACAGGGGAACATTGCTATAAAAAGCAACTGAACGGGCTGGTGAGTTTATACTTCCTTTGTTATTATTAAATATAGTTATATTTCAAGAACATTGCAGTGCTGCTCCTCCGACTCTGCCAGCCTGCAGCAAAGGCCCACTTAACGATGGCTGGAGATGAAAAGATTCAAGTGCAGATCCCTCAAGCACTCTGCAGGCTTCTCTTAAATGTGTAGCCTGAAGAAATCTCCACCAGCATGCAAGAGAAAATAAGGACACAAATTAATGAAGTGCCTCAGAAAGGCACCGACTTTTCTGTATTTTTTTGACAAATAATTGAAGGTAAAAAGCAGCATACTTTTACCATCACCTCAGTGATGTGTCAGAATCATTCTGTGGTTCAAACCACAGAAGACAGTGGCAGGCACCATGACAAGCAGTTTGAAAGGGCAAAGAATGCATCTGCAGGAAGACTAAACCACTTGCTCGGTAGCAGGACAGTAAGCGTATGTGAACATTTAGCCCTATTTTACTGTTGTTGCTTGAATTTTCTAGGTAAATTCCCTCATGAACAGGCTTGCAGTGAGTGCTAGAGGCTGCTGGCCAGGGCTGCAGGGAGCCAAGGAAGGACTGCTGGTTCCATGCAGCTGCTGCACAGCAGAAATGAGCGACTGGGACAAGAGCAGGGGCTCCAGTCCAACAGCTTAAAGAACAAATCTTATCAATAGACAGCACTCTCTGACACTTGGAGAGAGGGCAGGCAGCAGGGAATGCCCCTCTTCTGTTGGCTTCTTGACTGTTCCTCACTTGAATGCTTTACACTTCCCCTCCTCTGCCCCCAGTGTACAAAACAGTGACTACAGCAAACGCGACCACCCCACCCTGTTGAGAAGTGCTTAGAGCTGCTGATAGGAGCCGGGCAGAGCACTGCCTGCTGCAGCACATCAGCCGTGTTAGGGAGCTCAGGCATATTCACACCCCGGCACTTCAGGAACTCGCTTTATGAGCCCTCCAAAACCAGCCTCACCCGAGAGCTCTGAATCACCAGCTGCAGGGATGGGTCTCCTCTGCCCCTGTCCTTCTCCACAGAGCAGCTGGCTGAGCTGCATGCCAAAGGCTCGGTGGACTGGTTCCCCTGCAGCTTAAACTAGACTATACTAGGGAGGGGTTGTGTCAACTGTGCATATGCACCACTGAAATCTATCATGTGTTTGTGTTTTATTTTCATCAGCTCTGACTCCTACTCCCTGTTTGAGCCATTTAGAGCAAATATGTAACTATACTACCAGTGTGACTGAAGGATTTTAGTGGCTTGGCCCAAACCTGCTAGCTAGCAAGTCTGCTGGCTGCAGGAGCCACTTGGGAGACTGAGCTGGAAAATGGGATCCACTTCCTAGTCAAACTTCAGACTAATGAGAGACCTCAGCAGCAGGAAGACCATTTTCCCCTCCTCCCAGGAAGTGACCTATAATCATGATGCCTGAGATCTCAAAATTTATGACAGAGCAGGATGAACTTGTCTGTAGGTACTGAACATCCCTGGTCAGGAAAGAAGAAGACCAGAGCTGTAGCTGCTGCTCTTAAGTCCCACTTGGATGTGTTGCAAGTTCCCTGGCTCCAAGAGTCCTGAGGAGTGCAACACGTGTAGGAAAACAGGCTACGAATTCCTCACAGAACTCTATCCAGGCTGCTTCCAGCTACTGAGACCCCTACCCAGGCAGAGGGCTGCTCACACTCTGGGGTCTGAAGTATATACGCTGGCAGGAGATACCTGTGGCAGGATGGTTTGCTCTGTGTCCACATCAGCATGTGCAGGCAGGCAGATTCTGCTAACATCACAGATTATGCAGGTATGCTTATTATACTGCGTGTGTGTAGAAGCCAGATTTTGTAAAATTTTCAATGCAGGCACAGGTGCTACTACACTGTGCACCTGTACTGACCTTTGGAAGATCAAGGCTCTCATTTAGCTGGATTTCAGTCTTTCCTCACTCACCTCCACTCATCTGGAAGACAAAGGCTATTTCTCTGGCTGGCACCTATGACCAGGTTCCCTGCTCTCTCTGCTGCAGTTCACTGGACATCCCTTTCCTCTTACATCAAACAGGAACTATTTTATGTCTCTTTCTGAGGCAGGTGTTCTTGGTTTTTCTCCTCTACCCATCACCTCTTACTGAGTATCAAATTCTTTACTCCCATCTTTCCACATGGATAGCACTATATAACCATTTATGCCGTTTCAGCCAAGCACTTTCTTGTCTTCCACAAATCACTCTTGGATGAAGTTCCTCCCAGTTTTCTATAAAGGTACTTTCTAATGCTCCTTTAAGTATTTCCCTGTAACACCTCTTACCTGCACCACTACAAAATGTGTAGTTGGTACTCCAGCACAATCACACGGCTATTGTTTCATTGTAGGATTCTATTTCTCCTGAGGTATCTTAAGAGAAAACCTTCCCAAAAGCAAAATAATCATTTTCATTATCACTTTGTATCCTGAAATTCTGTAAGCACCCAAACAAGGGACCCTCGCCCAAAACAATTCTTCCATGCTGCCACCCACACTTGGACATTAAAAACAGGAACCAGGAACCAGGTTACTGGGTTTGACCTGTTACGGGAGGGGAGTGAATGCGCTGGAACCTCTGAATCCTGAGAGCACCCAAGAAGCCCTGTCCCCTGCACTGCAATAAGCACAAAGCAGCCCATATTATTTTAATACTACTGCCAAGCCATCTAAACAAGTGGGTAGCCATTAACTGAACTAAAACTGTAACAGACTGAATAGCACTCACTGAGTAAAGCCTGGGGTCACATACTGTTCAGAGAGGATGCAAAAATATTGAATAGCTGCTCATCACAACAGTATGTGACTGGGTAATTAAAGATGCAGCATAACTCATGCAAACATTAGGGTTATCCAGGGAACTGTGATTCTTGTATTTCCTAACTTCTGAGGACGTGACTTCCACAACTGCTACATCCTATTAATGTCGGTATCTGCATGTAATTTCCTGGATTCACCCTCCTTCCCTCAAAAAAAAAAAAAAAACCCCTCACTGGAAAACTCACTAGCTTCTCTCTTGTGGTGTCATCTTGAAATATTCATAGGGACTTTCAGTAGTCTTGAAACCCCTGGTGACTTCCAAAAGATATGTTCCATTACAGCTACCAGAAAAACAAAATAACTGGGCAACTTCAGCAAAAAAAAAAGAAACTTATCAACCCTGCTTTTAAAGGTGTTTTACTTCAAGCTAAAGTGCTCTGTGTAGGAACAGTGCTGAAGTGTTTCCTTGCCTGAAAGCATTACAAGAGATTTCTGACCGGCAGAAGTGTGTGACAGGATGGACACAAGCTTGTAGGTAGCGTGCAGGATGCCTTTCCTCAGTGCTATCTGTCATCTGTGCTGCTACTCTGTTGAGGCAATACGGGAAATGCATTAAATAAAAATAAGAGTGTGTGTGTGTGGGGAGGGGGAGGAATTTGGGGAACAAATGAAACAGGAAATGGAGTCTTCATATTATCTACAAACCTTTAGCAACTATAATCATGGTAGTAAATTACAATCAAGACATGCCATACTCTACGTTTCCTGGGGTGCTTTTTATGTGAATTTAACATAATTCTAGCCATCAGCCTCAACAGCATGTCATGCTCGCTTTCAAAGCCAGGCTAAGGAACTTGTCCTAATTGTGTTATTTTTCTCCAGTACTGGAATTAATTTACTTTTAAGTTCAGATGAATCAGATGATGAATTTTAACAAGCCAGTGTTCCCCCCAAGCAAAAGGCAGAGCTCATAAACCCCATTTATCCAGCGATCAGGTTTTATTTTTCCATGGTGAATAATTTCAAAGATAGACAATGAAACATTAGTTCAGTATAAGCTGTATGCAGTAAGAGCAGAGGGCAGCCCAAGAAAGGAAAATCCAGCCCATGTGCTACCATAATTTCTAAAATATCACTGACCCCTGTCTCAAACTTACATGCTGCCAGATCACTTAGGTTATAGGTAGAGAAATCCCTGTCAGTAATTCCACAACGCAAATGAAGTCTTGTCCAGAGTTCTGCCTCATCTTTCCTGCTGCCACTCCCCCATCTGCAGCTCAATGTTTGTCCCATTTGTTCAGTGTGCATCCCATTTGCCCCAGCACCCCCAGCTGCCAGCACATCCATCACTGCACACAAGTAGGGAGGGGACAAGGATCTCAGAAGGCTCCTTAAGGCTACCTCAGCTCTTTCACCTCCCCAGTCCTTCCCCTTTTGTTCTGCAGGAGGGAAAGAAGAGTGTCAAGGGGGGAGCCTTTCCTCCCCTTCTTGACTTCTTCCCTTCTGTGCTATGCAGTATAGACTGAACTGAAGGCAGAGGAAGCGTTTAGGACTGAACCCACTGCTGAGCACACCCTGCCAGTCTACAAGGATTCACTATCTGCTATCTTACACCATTACCTCTCACACTTGAAAACCTGCAGCAGGCTGCTCTCTCCCTCTGCACTCTCCCAGTAATCCACCTTTCTCCACTGTCTGGGAACCTACAGGACACAAAACACTATACTCACAGAGTGAGAAGCTGCCACTCTTGTTCTAAAGGAGTTACTCTTTCAATTTAAATAGAAATAGCCACAGGCTTGGGTTGGGGTTCAAACCCTGATTGCAATACATGGTGAAGAAAGAACTTATCCTTCTTTCCATCTAGGAGCTACAACCTCCACTGGACTGCAGAACACCTGAAAAAATGGCCAAAATCTTTGTGCCACACTTAGATAAAACTGTCAGACAGAAGACCATCTCTACAAACAGCAAGCAGCCACCTCAGCCAGGGCCCTGATGAAGAAACTGTACAGCCACTCTGGCAGATGCTACTTGAGACAAAATAGATGACAAAGGTGTGTGTGTGCTGGGGGCGGGGAACTGAAAACAGAGCAGGGGTTAAAAAAAAAGGTTAAGGGATAAAAGAAGCAAGAGAGTCTCAGGTAAGGAGCCATTTTATTCCATTACTTCAAAGAGATCAGACAGATCTCAAAGCACAAGTGCTACAAATATCTTGTTCCTTGTTTTTAAGCAATGTCTGTTCAGTCACTAACTGCATATTTGGGCTCTGGCTGGCTGTGCTGTTCATGCACCAGCAGGCACTCTGTCTCCACTGATCCCAGTCAAGTTTATAACCAGAGGGGTTGGAGTCATATAATGAAGCAAGCTTCCTCATGCTGAGCAGAAGCCTTTTTAGCACTTAGTGAAGGGGATTCATCACACCAGCTGCTCCGAACAGCCACTGCACTGTCCTCACCGAGTCCTTTTGTGTGCCTTCTCAGTCAGGCCACCTTTGAAACACCTTAAGTGGGAAAATCTGACTTCTAGTGGACAAAACACTAACAGCTCTAAATCTAAAACTAAAAAAATTTTTCAGGAGAAGGAGTTCTTGTGAGTCATGAAAAGTCTGATCATCAAATTGTTGATTGTGAATTTGCAGTCAACATGTTTTTGATTGCTGTGTTGGATTGACTGCATAGCACTCAGCCCCACTGTGCCCTGCAAGAATTAGTGCACTACAAATAATACATGACAACAGTACTCTAAGGTCAGTCCAGAAACAATATCTACTTTCCTCTGCCTTGTGCAGGCAGCAAACATGCCCTAACTGTGCTGAACACTGACATTACTCACTGTATAATCCCATCTCACCCCCTTTTCTGAAAATCAAGATGAGAACAGGCCACCAAGCATGGCTATGAAGTTTTCCTTTTTAATATACAGAATCTGTAACAGTCTTTGTTATTAATATTTCACCTTAAAGAATATAGGAAATAGTAAAACCTAATAACTTGGAATTTAGATAGCTTATTATTGAATAATAATAACCTAATAACTTGGAATTTAGATAGCTTGTTATTGAAAAATATCCATTTAAAGAGAGCTAATCCTGAGAAGATTTAATATCGATTAGTAAAAACAATATAATATTCATCCAAAAAAGGGTGTGGAAGCAATTTGGAAACTCCTTAAATTTACTGGAGTCTAAAACTGAGAAATGTGAATATGCAAGATTTGTGTTCTACAATATTTGTGTATTTGTGTTCTACAATCTTTTCCTTATAGTATCTTGACTAGTTAGAGGAACTTTTGAATAGCTTCCACAGAGAGGAGAAATATTAACTAGTATCATTTCTATTTTCTTAGTCTGCATGAGAATAACAAAATTTACCTTGTCATAATAGTATCTGAGCGCTCGGCTCAGCTTGTCATAATTCATATTAGTTTTGTTTTTTCTGAGTCCCCACAGCTTAGCCACTTCTTCTGCCTTGAGTAGCTTGAATTCGCCATCATTAGACGTCCAGCAAATGAGGTGCTCGTGTTTCTGGTCTAGCAGCAACTGCAAAAGGAACTGCCACAGTGTGATTGCACTCTCCATACCTACAAAGGGACAAAGGAGACCAACAGTGTGAAAAACATTTGGGAGCAGGTGTTCCACCCAACGCTCATTTCAGTAATAAGCTCTGTGCCGGAGTCATCCTACGTAATTGAGAAAGGGAAGCTACCACATCATTTACAACCAAACATCCACAAGACCTACAGGTCTTCCACTGCTTTTTCAATATTTTTCCCACTGCTGTTTTCTGAAGGGCCACACAAAATAGAGGAAGTATTTAGAAAAGCACTGCCCACATAGTTCACATTGTACGAGGTCACCACCAGTTGGCATCTTCCATTCAATGTAAGCAATCACTCTTCAAAGGAACAAATAAGGGGGTGGAGGGGAGGAGGACTTAATATAACTATCCACTGAAATGATATTAAAATCCTACTGTTTAGTGTCAGGAGGAGTATGCTGGACTTGTTCAGATAGGTCACTGTGAAAAAGGGGGGGATGAGGGAAGACCAGAGCAATTGCCTTTGATTAGAGGACCAGAAGCCATGTCCCTTCCCCCTCCCACCAGCATACAGCCTTCGCCTATTTTGTTTTTTCCAGGACCTGAAATTACTCTTGCTGCTTCTTTTTGCCAATTCAAATAGCTCAAAAGATATTCTTTATTTTTTAGAAAAGCTGGAAGTTCAGTACACTTAAGCACAGTAAAGTAAGCGATGTTTACCCTGAGCCTCTCTTTAACAGGGATCTTTTCTTTCATTATCATATGTACTACTGAGAATTAGGAATATTTTTAACAGTGCCTGAGTCTTACATCTGGGGTTGTTTGAATATTTTTTTCTCTGCTAAAGGTTGTTTGAATATCTTTTTCCTCTGCTAACTGCCTGTGCTACTGAGCCCTCCTCTAGAACAAACCTTTTGTTCAGGCACTGCAATAAAAGGATAGGCCAGCTATATTCCAACTCGGCACAGGTATATACACAACTTAAAAACTGGGAGCATTACCACTGCTAACAACTTATCATTTTAATGAAGATGCAGCTAAAATTGACCTTTTAAACTACAGAATCAGAAAATGAAATTTTCACCCACTTTCAAAAACATTCCAGCCTGATCATGTTAACAGTGGATCAAATAATTTTTTCTTGGCCTCTTCTGATTCTTAACTTGGATATGTTATGTCACAGATTTATTGCTGGTATTGATTAATTGACTATGGTGCTAATGGAGCTAATTATTACCTGACTTACGTCTGTGCATGAGACAATGGATAATTTTTGTCTTTATCTAGACAAGCTCACAATCTTTAGCGCCCTTGTTCATTTTGTTTCCCAATATATTGCTGTTTGTGCCCTAGCAGATGACACGGACAGGATGCCAGGCTTGCTGCCTGACGCTTCCCTGGATGTGCGTACCACAAGAGGGCACAAGACTTCCAGCTATCCAGGGCAGGGAACGGAACAGCGGGAGGCTGCGGGAACAGCTGCCTCTTCAGGTCTGCTCCAACAGGAAGGAAATCACCGTGCATAAGGTTCACGAGTATAAAGAAAAATAAATTGCATCAGCTTCACTAGTGTAAAGCAAGTTAATGATACTAGAGAACGCTGTCAACAGTTTTACAGAAAAACAGGACTTGGAACTATGTTTTGGTCCAAATAATTTCTAAGTACACTGGCCAAACAAGGGTTGGCAGAATTAATGATGGTTCTACTATCTCTTCAAAATCTTCATTTCTCTAATTAACAGAGAGTCCCGTCTGAATGACAAAGACAAAAACGCTGATGCCCAGCTGTGTGATACCGTAACTACACAGCACTTTCAAAGGTCATTTGAGGCTCCTAGGACTGTTAGGGATCCTGGAAACAGAACTGCCTATATGGATGGCTGGGTACTTTCAAAGGTTTGCATTTACTTCATTACAGTTTTATACAAATCCTTCTCCACAAACAATAAGACAAGAAAAAAAATTCATAGCTAGAATTCAATATACCTGACAGTTATTCGCTTTACAGCCTTTAAAAGTTCCTTTAAACTACACCCGCTGTGCAGGTATTAGCATCTTTAACAGATTATTTATCTATAACTTCATAGATAATAAAGTGTCCCTAATAATCTGATATCATAATATACAGATACACATCTCATATATATATATATACAGTTTCTAATACTTTTAAGTTTTGCAATTTACTTTGCTAAAAAGGTGTTATTTATATACAATCATATTCCTCTTAAATGATCCTATTTTCTGTACATCACATATTTTGCAGCCATACCCTGCATAATTTCAACTTGCATCATACAACTCTTCCTAACAAGAAATCACAAACAGAACTTTTGTTGCTCTGGAAAATTGTAAGTAACTTTTAAATATCTTGCTTCAAAACTGTACTAAAATGTGTCCTATGCTACAAAGACCTGTCAGCAGAACTTCAGCTGAGGAAAGTAAAGATGGATGAGAATTATAGAAGTAGCAATACAAACTTCACCACCATATCATCACCCAAAACAGTGTTAATGCCTCAGAGACACAATTCTCTCATCCAGATCTTAAACTACAAGATCAGCAACTGTGGCTCTTCAGAGAGGTTAGGTGGAACTGAACTCAAAGAACATTTTGCTGCAGCCTGCTCCACCCCCATTCATCTCTGCCCATGAACACTCACAGGGTAATCTAGAGCTAACTTTGTACGACACTTTCCACTATGAACCTGTTTTCCGATGCTTATCATCTGTAAAATGTAAACAGTTTTGGATTCCATTTTATCTACTGAGTGTGGTGCTCAAGGTGACTCAGCCATAGGCATAAGGTAAAATGCATGAACAGCACAAGCCTGGAAGAGAGAATCCGACAGGAACACTCACTCCACAAGCCGTACGTCCCGGTGAGTAAGGAGAGTAGACTCCCATCAGGTTATTACATAAAAGGTTACTGCCACCTTCCTGGAAGTGGCTCAGTTATTCCAGCTGAGATGCACGCATAATCTCTGGGGGTCACTTCAGGTGATGGATCCAGGGCAGATGGCTGTGCTGGGATTAGATTTAGGCAGCTCCTCACAACCCTGTCCTGCCTACTTCAGCAATCTCCCAAGCGAGTGGCTCTGAACAGGCTTTGTAAAGGACCTGTGTACCTCAGAATTCAGCGTCAATGTGCTCAGTTGGTACATGCATAAATCTTCTACTGGTATGACCCAAGTCTGCCCCTACAGCAATGAGATTATAACAGCTCAATGCTGCATTGTGCTTCATCCCTCCATCTGCCACTGAGTTCCTGTATAAAGCTTCCCATATTGCTGGTACAGCAACTGTATATATGATCCCTACATGAGGCAAATCATGCTAATTATATTTTCAGCTGATCATTAATTGTATGGTCCTACTCTTCTAATCACCATACTTGAGGTGTTCAGGTCTGAGTTGCACTGAATATTCTAGCTGTAACTACCTATATAGCTGTAACAGAAGCCTTGTTCTAAGCATATACGGTGAAGTAAAATCTCAGATTTCTTGAATTTGGTAAACTGGTGTTAATCTCATTTCTATTCTGCAAAATGTGATTTGCAGGGGAGTAGTTGTAGCAGGATGCTCTGCCCGGGCTCCTCTCTGAGAAGGAGTTTGGAAAGCAAAGGGGTCCCTTCTGCACCCTGTGCCTCAGTGAGAAGGCTTCTCTAATAAACTTTGTCTGAAGCTCCCATTCTGCCCACGGCAAATTCCCATTCTACCCACAACAACAGTAAAAATTTAAGATCCTGCAGTGACAGTATTTTTTAACTGATACAAAATATTTCATTTCCAAACAGGCCAATGGAAGTATTAACCTGCCTTTCTCTATGGGAACTGTTTTGGGTTCCACAAGGCAGTAACTGTCCCCTTGGGAGGGCAGAATGGCCACACAGTGTACTAGGGCTTAACTTGTGCCTCGTTTGAGTGGTCAAGCAAGAGAATCACAGCAGATGTATTGGATTTATTACAAGACATGCAATTCAACCAAAAACCTGGTACCCATATTAGAACTCATAATAAATTATGACTGTGAGGAGTGGGAAATTTTCAGAAAACACTATATTTCATTTATGTATTTTCTAATTCTTTTGAATTTTTACTGAC
Source organism: Gymnorhina tibicen (assembly GCA_013399875.1). Lineage (NCBI taxonomy): Eukaryota > Metazoa > Chordata > Aves > Passeriformes > Artamidae > Gymnorhina > Gymnorhina tibicen. The sequence continues at coordinate 667,509 of VXAZ01002365.1, read as the reverse complement.
TCAAAGGGAATTCAGTGTCTTGCCTTACTCTGACAGAAAGGGTTGTTACAATGTGGTCACTTCCTACAGTGACCACATTTCATTCAACTCTTCATTAATATTAAATAGTAATAAAAAATATTCCTCTTACTTCTGTTCTCAGTACAAGATTTGAATGCAGGGCAATAAATAATACATGGAACCACATACTGAATTACATGGATTAGCAGAAAATACAGTTTTAAAAAACCCCTTATTTAGATAGTGACACGCATCAATGGTACAGAGTGAGAAACACAACCTACATTAGAAACATATATCCTGTGTCATGGAGAGCCTAATCAAAATCCATATAGACAAAAGAGTCGATTTTTTAATTCATTAACTCTGGCATATCTGATTTTTGCCATCTTACCATTTTTAAAATATTCATCCAATGCATTTGACAGTCAAAGATGCTTTCTAAGCCATGAAACAAAATTTGCTAGTTTGACCTGACCTAGATAGCCTAGTAATTTTACTTTGTGATCAGTTCCACTACCGCTGATGCAAATAATCATGGGCGTAGTTAGAAGAAATTATACTTGGAAATGCTGTGTTAGACAGCAAAATCGTATTTTAAGGACTGAGTTTTCTGAAAATCCATTTCTCTGGCAGCTGTGGCAGGGAACCACACTAACACCATCTGCATTAGCAATTTACATTCCTTGCAATGTGCTTCCCCCCATACAAACCCTTAGCAACTGCATGATCAGTGTGATACAACATGCTCTCCACACACCAAATTTTAAGTTTAGGTCTGATGCCAGAAGGTGGCAATCAAAGTATCTGTGCTGATAATTCAACCAAACTGAGGGACTAAGAGAAATGCCTAAACTTGGAGCAGCAGCAGAGCCAACATTGTAAGCTCTCCCTGAAGAGGATAAGGGAAATGCACAGAGACATCCACAGGGCAAAGTGTCCCATCTGAGAGATGATTTCCCTGTAAAGGGGCTACCCAAATTCCTCACTTAGGCAAGGGGCCTACATGCCAAACACTCTCTCTCCCTTTAGCATATGAAGACTGGCTTCAACCAGCATGAAAAAACACTATGAAAACATTATGCAAGTTACACTAGAAATAGTTAAGATGTGATAATGTATGTGCTGATGAGCTGCATAGGCTTTTTTTTTTTAACCAAGGCAATACTTATGAAATTCCACGTGATAAAATGCCAGTCAGTAAAGCGGCATTAAGATCCAAAAATACAGTTATTAAACTGCTGGGCAAAATAAAACAAATAAGCAAGGCATCTTAAATCCAAGCTGTAGAAAACCAGAAGGCTCAGAGACAAACCTAGCTAAATAAAATTTCAGTATCGGAAAGATTTATGACATGAACTGTGAGATAAGCAGGATAGTCCGTGAAGCATTAAGTATTGTAGAACTCTTGCATAGGAAAAGCCAAACGAAAAAGGCAAAAAGTCGGAAAGCAGCTCTGTAGCAATTCAGGACTTCTGTAGAACTCCTCCGCTTCCATACAACTATGTTACAGCTGTAACACAGCTCTACTCTCCCAAGTAGTCCAGGTTTCCTACTTGATTTTTTCTCCATGTTAGCTCCCCTATGGCCTTTCTAAAATAGAGAGAAACTGCTGATCCTGGACAATCAACATGAACAAGTTCTGAAGGCTAAAACTAGTAATCCCTCCAGGCATTAGGATAAAAACCAGTCCCTTTTGCTTTAGAGGGTCTGCAGAGGAACAACATCTGGGAGCCTGAGCTATAAACCAGATCGTGGGACTTGGGGCAGAGGAGGGACAGCTGAGTGGGACAGACTGGCTGGGGTGCCCAGAGGCTGAAAAAAACCAGCTGGAGATCAATTAAGCAGGAAGACATAAAAGGTGTTAGCCAGCATCAAGCCATACAGGTAGTCACAGAAAGATGGGTGATCAGACATGTACATGAAAAGGATTAAGAGGCTGACTCAGGGCAGGGAAATTAATTTCCCTGAGCATATGAAGGAATTGCTGATTCCTTCTGTAGCCAAAGCAGATGCAAAAGATCCAGCTCCTTTTTGTATGCCCCATCACAGCAGGCACACACCTCCACTTACATTTCCCTTACAGGCACATGTGTGCTTTTGCAAGCACGCAGCATTTCTCAGTAACAGATGCCCTTTTTTACCATTTCAACTACTCTGGAAAACGTGTGTACATTTTTTGTACGTCCATTTTCTGCTTTTGTATCCTAATTCTGTCCAGCACGTTTCTCCGAGCAGCGTGACGTGGGGCATTGTTAGTTTCTCATTCACGTTAGCATTTGGCTTCCTTTATTTCTGCAGGTTGCAGCCAGGAAACTGGAAAATGGGCCACAGGAAACCTGGCCTCCTACATCTGTCCCAGTTTGTAATAGCAGCTCTGGTTTTATTTTTCTAAGTGTCTCAGGTTCATTTTAACCCTTGAGATGACTGCTGCAATACCATGTGCAAGAATGTGACTGTTTTGCCATTATTTTTTAACCATTTCTCAGTACTAGAAATGGAGATTTTTACTTAACTAAATTAATTTTAAAGGCTATTAATACTTAGAAAATAAACAGTTACATGAGTTTTTTTAAAAAACTCTTGTTTGAAATTACCGAAACAGTTCCATATATAAATTCCGTGCTATATAAAATATCAAAGAGTATATATAAAGAAAAACATGGAATAAGGCAGTGTCTATATACATCCTAAACATAGTTCTAAAGTGAATGTCCATATGAAATGTTGAAGAGCTTACAAATCCTCTAGGACTATCTTTCTATTTCACATTTTAGTTTCTATAAAAAATTGAAGTACACTTGTTTTGCATTTAATTACAGAAGCAAAAGTGTCGATCAACAAAAGGAACCTTCCTAAAATAATTTAAAAATCAGTCAGCCATAACATTTTTCACTGCAAATTCATCTGTATAACTATGAGTATATCATGAGAGGTTAATGACAATTGCCAAATCTTCCCAAATGTTTGCTCAGAACTATTTGAAAGAAAAGGCTGAGTCAGTCCTAACACTTTATTTCTCAACAGAGATGCTTCAAGGGTGATAAATAGGATGTGGTTGGTAAGGAGTTAGTGATTCTGCCAGAAAGGAGGAAAAACAAATATCAATTTGTTTACTCAGAAAGTTTTCAAATATTCATCAAAGGAGATCTTACTGCTAATTCAATTGGGCTTGAAAAAATAAGCTCTCAACTAAGTGTGTAAATATACCTTGTTTCATTTGATGCAGAACTTTCTCTATTAAAGGTAATAAATCTAACTAGTGGTGCAATCCATACCCAGGACACTTTAGGGAACCAACTGTGTGTATGATACAGAATGCTGGTAATTTTTCCACATCCAGCAACCAGGACATTTCCTGTCAGAGCATCCTCCGAGTCCTTCCATTGTGTTGAAACTGCAAAAACTTTCTAAATCAGGACTTCCTCCTATTATATTTTAGAGGCGTCTTTCTGGGAAATGCAGATTCAAGTGAAAAAAAAAAAAAAAAAAGGAATTCCTGCAGCACCACCCAGTGGAAACATTAGAAAAAGCTACAGGGGTGCCCCAGAGCACAAGTTCCGATTTACTGCAAAACTACAGTAACATTGCTACACAAACACAGACTGGTTTAAGGATGTGCCAGAAAAACACAGAGGGTTTTTCTGGCCGATGCACTTAACAGAGTCATACAAGGTATGACTACTCTGCTGCTCCTGCGTAACAGTCATCTTTTTACTTTAAATTCTAATTGCAAAGATTATTTACAGTAAAAATTTACAAGGTCTCCTTCTCAAGCAAGAATACCCACTGTTATGACCCAGCACATTAAAAAAAATAAACAGACTCCCGTGGTTAAGAGCAACACAAAAGAGACAGCAGCAGGATCTCGCAAAATATTAAGGGATAACATCGAGTTCCACCGCAGAGAAGAAAGCACTCACACATATGTTCGGTAATGCTTCAAGGAGGTACATTTGGTAATACGTTTGCAGTTTTTAATTTTTTTACCCAAGTCAAAGAAAAGCGGAGGCAGATGTCCAAGGGAAGAAAGTTCTGCAATCTCCAAACTAATTCTACAAAGGACTGGTTGCCTGCCAAGCAGAGGTGTGATGACACCGCCTTTACAACACGAGTGTTTTCACATTTTCTGTAAGCATGCAGTTCAAGAAACAGTTTTAATCCCAGTGGAATAAAAGCCCTTAGCAGGAGGGAAAATGGCTGGTTGCTTCCCTGTGAAGGCTTAGAAAATAACCTGCTTAATTATTTCTAAAGCTAGCCATAAACAAAACTACATAAATCTGTAATGGCTCCAATCCTTCACCTTGGGACAGACATAAAATGAGTGCAGACTCCTCACACTGCTTTCTGTCTGCTCATGTGGTGCACATCTGTGGCATGCTGGCAGCATGCTACGCTGCAATCTGAGGGACTCCTGCTTTCAAAGCCAGTCCTGTATGTTTATTTTTCCCATATGACTTTCTCTTGTATTTTTGTCGGCATCAGTAGGACGCAGATCATCATTACTTGACCGTCCTATATAAAATTTCTGATGTTCCCAGAGCTGAAGACAGCAGAGGTTCCAACCTCCACGAACAGTGGCTATTCTGAAAGTTTACTTGATATATCAAGCGATGATTACTCCCAAATGTAAATGCTTTATCTGTACTCCCTTATTTAAATGAAGTATTAAAATTTTCAATTTTGCAACAACAGACTGAATGATTTGTAACTTGTGCAGTGGCTCTAGTATGTTAAATGGTATACTATTACTATCTGCTGTCACAAAAGCTGCTTTAATACATTTCATATTCAGATGTTTAAACTAATCTTCCCCTTGCCACTGATTTATTTAGACTAAAACTCAGATAAAAAAGCAGGTCTTTTTCATCCTGTGAGCAGAGAGGAACCTGGCCAAAAGGACAGGAAACAGTCCTTGGAGTTTCGTTAAGGAAAACCAAGGTGGCTGGCAATTTTCATGAAAGCACAGCAAGATCATCACAGCTTACACTGGTAGTCAGAATTGCCTTACCACACAAACTGAATCTTCAGAATTTGCTGGATTAGCAAAATGAGCCACTGAACTATTAAATAACATTCAGGATTACCTGCATATTGTTGTGTTGCAAGGGCAGTCAGTTATAGCATTATACCAAAAATGGTGTAACACAATTCAGCAGATGGTTACCTATAAATACGGAATCATTTTACCTGGACAATTTCTTCCCAAAACATCAGCTCTTTCACAGTATTTCTTGTAGCACAAGCAAGAGTGTAAGTTCCTTAGCCATAAAAAATAAGCAACTAGTCACAGCACTAGTCAAGGTCTGTATTTTTATTATCTCATAGTAAAAACAAATTAAGAATGTAAAAATCTCAAAGATCTGCTATTCTTCTTTCTCAGTGCTAATCAAAGTTCTGATATGTGTGTTTATCAACCACTAAGTTAAACCAAAACCCAATTAAAAGATTTTTATCTTCTGACATTATTCCCTTGCCTACTACACCAACAAGGACCTGCAGGTCACACCTACACATTTCACCGAGCATTCTTCATTAAACACTGGAATACCCCACAGACTGTATCATAGCATACATAAGATTTCAGCCATGAGAAGATCTGGTTGTCACTCTCTTCTACTATGTCCTGTGTGCTTAAACTAATTCCCACAGCTGCCACAAACAATGAAGGAGAGACAAATGAGACACTATTTCAATGATTACAGCAAACTTTACTGTACACAAAGTGCTCAGATTGCACATGTTTAGAAGTGACATCAATACACCAACTGGTTTGTCAATGTCTCTGCTGCTCAGGATACGTAATGCTGAATCCTGTAAAAAATGACACATTTAAAAAAAATGCAAAGACTCTCTTTCCTCTCCTCAACTTGGATAAGACTATACAGTCAGCATTATTGTGCCCGTCTCCCAGGGAATCAAACTGCTCTGTTTTGTAAGGGTTTTTATCACAGAGCTTCAGCACTAAAGTGGCAGCACTGCAGGAGTGCTGCAGTCATACTTTCTATACCAGCCCTATTCCACACTCACAGTTTGCTAAACTAACCACACACGCCACTTGCTCTGAGTCTGCTCTGAGTCACCGGACTTCACAGAGCTCTGTATCCAGAATCTAAACCCACATTCCCATCTCAGTTATGTTAGTGTAGCATGGAAGAAATTCTCTGAAGGTAGTCAGCTTTCACCGGATTTCACTAACTGAGCTGCAAAAGGAGTTCTTATTTTCTAAATGCTTTTTAAAGATTGTTTCTTCACGTGAATTACTGTTAATTGCTAGGAAGAGATAATGGTGGTGCTTCAGTCTATAAACTTTTTGTTTGTGCTGTATTGTGACTTGATACAGCAAAGGCCACTCAACATTACCACAATATAAACATTTAAAAACAACAACAACATTAGCATCCTTCTCAAAAAGCCTAAACTGAAATATATCTGATCAATTTTCATTAAAAAAACAACAACAAAAAAGAAGAAATATACAGAGACATAGTAAAGAGGTGCTGTCACCACATTAGAGGCAAATGGATGTGGACTAGAAATCTGTTTTCCAGATGAACTATCAGCTGTGTTGCAAAACGAGGATGGGAAACTTATAGGAGGACATTTGATTAAAAACATTTAGATTCTTTAGATGAAGGATATAATCCAAGTCTACTCTTTTGTGTACAACTGCGAAAGCATGTTTAACACAAACATCTTTGCTTGTTCACTAATGTTTTCAGAAAAAGACCCTCTTGTAAAATTGCATTAATGGGATTTAATACTGAGGTTAGAGCCTAGAAAGCTTTTATCAATTTTGAATGATTGGTAATAATCATAAAAATTACATACTATTCATTACATAATTAAGTAACAGTGAAAACTAAAAGACAATGTGTAAGACATGAGTTTTCCCCTCATAGTACTTCAAATGATCTTCAAGTTAGGATCAACAAGACAAGAAAATAGTATACTGTAAAGCTCAAAAAACTAAGACAGGATTGTTTGCACAAGAGCCAAAATATATTAACGTAGTAAACTGGTATTTGCAGAGATCATCCAAGTTATATTCTGAATCTTCAAATATTGTGTAGTAAATTGGTAAGCAGAGACATAGACGTGATTGAAATGACTCTCTGCAACGGGCCTGGGGGAAGCCATGGAAGGGCCAGTATCATTCACACACACTCAGTACATCCTGACACTGCAAAATTTAGGGCAAAGCTATGGAAGACTAGGAGGACCCTTCACAGAGCAAGCGGGAGCTACTGCAGTGCCTTAGCTACATTCAACGTGCAGCTAGTCTCAGTGCATTAACAGAAGTGCTGACACACTCAAAAGTAAATACATGCCTAAGTGCTTTAAAAGATCAAAATAGACTAAGTTTGCGGCTTCCTACAGAGACTCTTCTCCTGAAGATCCTGAGCTGTTCCTAACTGCTCAGATATAGACAGATCACATGCTGTAGTCTTCAAAAACCTTTCATTACATAGTTGATTGATATTTATGTTAGAAGTCCATAGGTGTCACGTCCATAACTGTCATCATACAGTTGAACAGTTTTCAGCACTTGGCCCATGCACGTGGGGGTCAGTGGACCTTCCTCCTTACAGCGAGGCAGAAGCACTGCAGCACTACTACTGCAGGCACAACTGCTCACAAGTAGTTATGGATCCACAGATATGAGAAGGACAAACCCCACTGCTCTAGATAATCACAGCAATGCTACTTGAGCAAGCAGCCCAAAATCAGACATGGTGTTGAGAACTGTTAACTCTGTTAACAGTAAAAAAAAAAGTATCATTTTCAGCTGAGTTGTACCTGCCTAGCACATGGCAAAACTGCCCTCCTATGTTTTTACACTCAATATAACTTTAAAATATTACTTAAATATTTATTTGTCCAGTATAATATGAGATACTCCCCATGAACTGCACCTATCAAACAGATCAACAGCTCCAGGGTACATTTTGGTAGTGCAAAAAAACTACCACAGTATTCAGAAAAAATTTAAAATGCAGAATTGACTATACAGTTATTAACTGGCATTGAATTAGCTGGAAAGTAGTGCCTTTATGATATTTTTGTATCAATGCTTATTGGCAGGTGTTTTCTTTAGTTCTTGCTTTTAGAAAAGCAGCAAGTCTCCTTCAAAGAGCTTTTGAATTAAAATCCTCTCTTAACAACAAACCCTTAAGAACCTGAAATCCGATACAATTACTGGCACATAAAATCACAATGCATTAAAGGAAGTTTTAAGGATAAAGACAAATTTCTTTTTGTGAGGTGCACAGATGAGAGGCACTTTGTGCTTCATCTGCTTTGTTTCCATCCATGCAGCCTTGTATTTTGTGGTGCAGTGAGCTGGACTTCCTGTGCCTACACCTTGACATTCTCCTCAAAATCATGACTAAATCCTTAATCATTCATTATTCAACAAAATACTTCAACATGAGAACAGACATATTTGGTCTTTCAAGAGCTCTCAACAGCCTCCAGAATACTCATTGATTCATTTAACAAGCCACAGATGAAGTAAACATCTGTCTAATGATTCAAGGCTACGAGATTCCCTATTGTGGGAAACACTGAGGAGAAAGCCACGGTGAATCAATCCAAGGATACACGGCACAACAGGACTTTCACAGGCCCATCAGTGACAGCCTGTGGCATGAGCCATTGGGTGTGGTTACCAAGCACACACAGCAGCTCAAAACCAACAGTACGCTTTGAAACTGGCCCAGGATAACTGTCCTATAATCAGTGTCACAGCTCCAAAATGGATTCCAGCAGCAGCGTCCAGGCATGCCGTGCACTGGAGCCACCTCCACCAGAAGAAAGCCACGGACTGATAAATCACCTCAGTCGCACAAGTGAGTCCAGCCTGCCATATCTTTATGGGAAGAACTAGCTAATTTATCAGTTCTGCACTATCTTAGATTATTTAGCATTATGACAGAGAACCACTCAGAGTGATAATGGTAACTAGATGAACTTACGGATTTTATATGTCATATAAAGGATTTTAACACACTAGTTAAAATCCTTTTTTATAAATACAAGCATCACATGTAACTATGTGTTAGTGCTCTCACCCCTATCCCATGCTCCCTTTAGTAGCCAAATGTCTGTTTATTTTGGTACCTATTTCTTTCTCCTGAAGCAACATGCTGTCACGTGATTGCATTCCCAAGGCTAAGATTTGTATTTTCTGTACAGCTGACGGACCTCCACATCCATATTAGGTATAGCTACCTTCCTAAGTGTAAATGTATGAGCCTCAGAGCAAGCAGCAAGCTCCATGCACTTTGGTGAACCTGAAAATTGACTTTCATTCTGTGCTAAGTCTTTCAGAATCAGTTTTTGATCAATATTTGTGTTCACTTGATCAATAGTACCTGCCCCTAAGAATAACTCTGTCATAAGAATACCTCCATCCCAAGAAGGGCATTACAACAAGAAGGCAAAGTTTACATAACTGGACTTTCTGCACAACAAAGAGGAAATACTTCAGTCTTTGGAGTGGTATACTTGATTTCTTTCCATGACTTAAGTTTAATGAAATAACATTAAGTAACAGGAGCAAAGAACCACTGTGAATCAGCAAGCACTGAGAACAGCTAATGAATAAAACAAAATACACTTTTGTTTCCACATAAAAGTGTCCATGTGTGTGGTGTTATAAACAGTTATGAGGAAGGCTGTAGCTGAGTTTCTCCCCTGAGATTAAGTTGCTTATTTCAGCTGTTGCATCTAGGTGGAGTCGGTGATATCAGAAAGGATATAAACCTGTGGGTTTTTTCTTTTTAGGAACAACTCACACAGCTGATTTGGAAAAATCAAGATGTAAGCAATGACGATAACATTTAGCAGACAATACATACTCCTAACACATTTTTAGACAGGTGAAAAATAAAATTATATTTACAATAAAAGCACCTTTAATACTTTTTTATTATTTGAGTGGAAACTATCATGCATTATATAATATTTGGATTTTTTTCTATTCCAGACAGAACCATCTATGGATTACTTCTCATTCAGTCTTTCAAATTTACAGAACACACAACACTAAGTACACTACTACATCTGTCTTCCTGAGGACATCAAGATATTCTACACTTATGTCAAACGAACACAACATATGAAATTTATATAGTGTGGATAGACTACATATATATATGTATGTGTGTACATAAGAATGTGTGTGCTTCATCTACGCTGATTCAGTAGACAGCACACTGAAATTCCAAAAATATTTAATGCAATAAGTGAATAATTTAATGTCTGTATTTCAAAGAGATATAGTAAGAGCCAGGAAACACTCTTCAGTAGGTTTTGGTGTTGTACACCACACTAACTGCTCCATAATATAATCAACAGGTTTTTGAACACTGTGTCCAGTAATGCACTTCTTTCTCTAAAATTTAGGATTTTACAGAAGAAATAAACCTCCAAAACTGAAAAAGAATCCCTCACTTCCTGATGACTGCATTTGATTGAGACAGAGATTAGGCATTGTCTGGTTTGTACACTAGTCTAAAAATTCTTCGCTGCCCGGCTAGAAAATCAAGAGGCATCTGTGTCTGGAGATTGTGTCACTAATCCACTAATAGAAGTCCTCTGTAAAGTGATGTTAATGAAGAACTTTTCTGTGCCACTTGGACATAGGAAGTGCAGGAAACACTGCAGATCCTCAGAGGTAAACACGTGGTATACTGCAAGCACTATCTTTTTGCATAATATTTGCCAGTTTAATGCTATCACATGATAATTCAAGTAAGTAGCTAAGTGTTATTTCCTATTGCATACCATTTTATTCACATTTATTGACATTTCCTTTAGCTAAAATTCACTTGCAAGCGAGAATCCATTTTCTTTGTTTACTCCAGACTTTTTTTTCCCCCCCCCACAAAAAGTTAACTTCTAATTTACAGATTGGTGCGGCACGGCAAAAATCCTTCCAATTCTGAACATAGATTTCTTTCATGACCACTATGAAAGCAAATCATCATGAAATAATTACACAAACCACTAAATCAAAACTGGTATGAACAAAATCACTTGAAAACTAGATATGTAAAGCACCAATACAGGAAGGCTATGTGGGAGAATATATTTTTCAAATATGGCCATCATCTCAGTATCTTGGCACAAAAAGTTAAAAGATAACTTTGCAAATACATGCAATTGTCAGACATGCATAGAACATGTTTATCATAACACAGACTTCTGCTACCCCATTTCTATGCTTCACCCTATGGAAATATTTATGCATAAATTAATCTGAAATAATTGAAAAGTCTGTATGAGCAAAATACAAGATGAATCACGACTTTCGGCTTGAAATGAAATGTAACAATTGACTTTTGGAGTCCTCATGACCTAAAAGATGCTTCATTATATAAAATTGTCATAGCACTACACTCCTAAATAAATAAAGATGTAACTTGTCTCCCTTTCAACTGCAACGTTAGGAAGGCTGACAGGGCTTCACAAAACCCTCCTGTGTTAGGGAACGGAAACTCCTAATGAGATTAGTTGGTGTGTGTGCAGACATTACTTAGCCATGACTAAATGGGCTCTCTTCCTGCAGCCAGTGGAAAATTCAGGGAACTTTTTCCCCCTGCAGCATCAGAGTCCCTCTAACCTTCAGCAAAGCCAGATCCAACAACAACTCTCCACTTTCTCTCCCTTTCTCTCTCTCTTTTTTTTCCCCTTCCCTTACAAACATTTTTTTTGTTTTTCTTTTTTTCAGTTGGTCGTGGAAACTGTCCACGTCGGCCAAGGGGGTCTGGGGGCAGGGGGTGGCTAAGAAAAGCGGGTGGGGGGAGGTCCGGGGAGAAGGCAGAAGACTACAAAGGAAACTGTAAAAAGGAGCAAATACATAAACCTGAGAGGGAGAAAACCACAGAGTTTCTTTGTGAGCTGCAGTGACTCATTTTCAAGATGTTGTCTGCTGCCAGTTTCAAACCGGAAGCGCATGGCAATTAGTCTTGCTGTTTCCAGACAAGCCAGAAACTCTCCCGACACTTTTTTTTTTTTTTTTCTTTTTTTTACATAAACCATTTGGGGTTTTTAATAGTTCCACTAGACANAGCCCCTTCTGCAGTTTCTGCAGGAGCCTCCCCGTCCCTCCCCCCGCTCGGCCTCGCAGCGCCGCCGGGGACCCCGCGGCGCCCCCGCTGCCCTGACAGGCACCGGGCGGCCCCCGCCGCCCCGAACGCCGTGACCGGGATGCCGCTGGGAGGGGGCAGCCCCACGGCACCGCCAGCCGGCACCGGCGGGGAGGGGGGGCACGATACTCCCCGGCACCGCCGAGGGGCTGCGGGGCGGTGCGGGGTCCCCCCGGGTTCCCCGCGACCCCCGGCACCTCCTTCCCGACCCTGCCCCTCCTCACGCTCCGGCTCCTTCTCCCGC
>VXAZ01002365.1:610542-655082 GCA_013399875.1 Gymnorhina tibicen | reverse complement strand
GGAGCCTACTCCGGCATCCCGCCCCCCCGACCGCCGCCGCCTGCCTCGTTACCGCCGCGCTGGCCGGGCCCGACCCCGGGGCAGGACCCCTGGGCTCCCCGGCCCCGTGCGGGGCTCCGAGCCCCCTCCCCGCGGTGCCCGGCAGCCTCACCTCCCTCCCGCGGGCTGCCCCGCGCTGTCCCCGCTGCCGCCCCACCAGCGAGCGGAGCGCGGCCCCGCAGCAGCCGCCGGCCTCCCCTTCCCCTGCCCGCAGCCCCCCGAAACTTTGCGGGAGCCGGGGCGGGTGCAGCAGCACTTGTACCTACCCAGCGGCTCAGGGACTTCTCCGCTCCCTCCTGGTAGTCTAGAGGGAGCTGAGTAAAATTCCCTGGTTCTCCATGCTGACAGTCTTCTGCAGGCGCTCTGTTGCTCTAGTAATGAGATCCTGATTTTGTTTTCCCTTTTTTCTTTTTTTTTTTTCCCTTGGGCCGGTGTGTGTGTGTGTGCGTGTGTGTGTGTGTGTGAGCGCCTGCCCGTGTGAGGGAGCGAGCAGGAAGCCGGGGCAGTCAGACAGCGGCCCGGCTCACTTCCTCTCCCGCACTATTCCCCGGGCGGTTTGCAGTCTGTGTAAACAGCCTTTTCCTCCCCGCGCCCCTCGCTCTGGCCGCCGATGTGCAGCATGGCTGTAACACAAGACACACGCATAGTAAAAAGGGCAGCGGGGACTCCGCCGGCTCGCAGGGAGCTCCGCGACTCCCCCGACCGCCACCCCTTCCTGTGCTACACCCCTGGGGAGGAGCTTCCCGCCGGCCGCCCCCGCTGCTTGGGCCAAAATATACCCGCGTTTCCCCGGGGGACACTGGAGAGATGCTTATGAGCCCCTTACGAGCGGTGCTTCGCCATCGCGGAGGATGGTGACGGCCTTTGGCCCCTGGAGAGACGGCCGCCTTTGTCCCACCATGCTGGGACTGAGGTCACCGTGGCGGGGAGCGTTGGGCACCTCTGGTCGGGGTCACTGGGGGCTGAGGGGCTGGTGGGGTGCAGTAGCTCACTGGACACCTTCCCGAGCCCAACCTCACATCGATAGCAAAGTACAAGAGCGATGCAACATGGCGCAACAACTTAAATCAAGGGAAATAACATGTTAAAAATCAAGGAGCACTCAAATCGTGGACTCATGGAATGGTTTGATTTGGTTTGGAAGGGACATTTAAAGATCATCCTGTCCAACTCCCTTGCAGTGGGCAGGGACATCATCGACTTGATCAGGTTGCTCAGAGCTACTGCTCCAACCTGACCTTGAGTGTTTTCAGGGATGGAGCACCTCCACCTCTCTGGACAACCTGTGCCAATGCCTTACCACTGTCATTGTAAAAAATGTCTTCCTTATATCCAGTCCGAATTTTTCCTCTTTTAGTTTAAAATTATTACCCCTTTTCCTATTGCAAATCATCAAATACAAGCTGGATCTTGCAGTTCCACATGATATCTCAAGAGTCAGACCAGTGGTAGTTTGCTGATTGAGATTTAGGTTTTGACCTTCAAGTGGTAGACCTCAGATCTAAACTGTTGGTTTCGATTTATTAAAAGAGACACATTTCCAGTATTTGGAGTTTACATCAATTTTGTCTTTTCTTGTGTCTCATCTATCAGCATGTCTAACTTTATTTGGAAATTTTCAGAATGAGTGACATTATCTTCTGTCTGCCTAGAACATCAGTGACATTCAAGGCATAATACTTCAAAGTCAATACTTCTATTTCTTTTAATAGTAATGAGATTTATCATTCCAGCACTGTAACTGCAGTTCAGAATGTTTTTGATGAGCAGTGACATAGAAGCTATGATTATTTTTTATCACTCTATTGGTTTGTTGCTTGCAATGTCATTGGGAACAAAAGTATGTTTTGATGGAGTTAAAGAGATTGTCAGAATTGGCCACTAAGCATCAGTCAATAACATCTGAACAGAAGTATAGCATCAAATTCAGTCTCCTGTGGAAGCCCATCAGATTTCTTCCTTCTCGTGTTCTAACATGCCAGAGAGGAGCAAGAATAACTTGGTACCAACACCAAATAATGTAACTTTGTTATTTTTCTTAAATCATTCCCTTTTAGAAGTCATTCTGAAAACACATATGAGGTTTGATAAATCCTCATTTTGTGTTTCCCAAATAAAGAAGCATTAAAAAGTTTAATTTCAGATCGTATATTTCCTAGATTAAATGTACAGTGGATAAAGTCCTTGCCGTAAGGACTAGTTTAAGTCATTAGGATGCAGGAATCAATCTTTGTTTGGGAACTATAACTGAAGACCCAGTTTTGCAAATCAGGGAAGTTTTTATGGTACCAAAATGAAACGTTGGACTGACAGCTGGGGGTACCAGCATTTATCTTCTACATTTATCTTTCATTGGCTTTCTGACCAAGAGGTGAAGTAGCGATATACCAGAGTTGCCTTACCAGCTATTGGTGTGGAGATCTGACAGAACAAACTCTCAAAACCAACACAAGCTCTTTTCTTTTACAAATAACACTGTCTCTAAAAAATGTTTAAAACTTAAAAAATTTTTCTCCAATTTCCTATGCTGTACCTGTTTACAGTACTTTTAATTTTTTTTTTTTTAAACAGCAGTCCTTTTTGTGTCTAGTGAGGTAGAAAACTAAATAAGGCTGCCATGCTGGAGGTCAGGTGGCCACTGGATGAGTTCTCTTCATAATTACCCTACAAAAGCTGGAGTAAAATTGCAGAACTCATTTAACAGAATGAAGACACCAGGATGTGTTGGAAACACGAGCAATTCAGAGAGCTCTGCAGGAAGTGGTAGAAAATGGGACCTTTTGGTCAGGGCTACTGATCCTAGCAATATGGATGTCATAGGAAAAGTATTTTTGGAAACTACATCTATGTCTTGATAAAAACACTGTGCTTTACAGAATGATTGCTGAAACTCTCCTCTGCAATATCTGCCTGGCTCAATTAATTTACACTTAGAGTTACCCTTAAGGATTATCTGATGCAAAAATACAAGATGATGAATGAGGAAAATTGTGTGTTTGTATTGTGTAGGAGCTTTTTTCTTCTGTTTTTCAGAAAACCTGTTGGTTGACATAGTTATAAAAATTCTAGTTATATTTTTAGCAGTCACTAGTCAACTTCTGTGTCTCATTTCACATCCATTCATTGGCACATGATATCATTACAACTGTTAATTGTAAAGCTTTAGTTCTGTCCTCAAGCTATGAAGATCTGAGGGTTTAGCTTTGGAAATTGTTTTTCCTTGCTCAGAGTTGGTCCAGACAACAGCTGTTCTGCTCGTAAAGGACTAAGTTTAACTGAGACAGCTCCCCTTCGACCAGAAAGGCAGGTTACTGCTGCTGAAAGTCCTAATCTGATGGGTTCAGGCAATCCTTGAACAAACATATGCACCCAGGATGTCTCTGTTTACCAAGAGAAAGTGCAATTTGTAGAATAGCTGGTATTTATAAACCTCTCCTGCTGAAAAAATTGCCCCAAAGCATTCCCAAGAATAGTGACTATAATTCTGCCTCATTTTATTAGATTACATCAGTTAAGAAAACAGTCTTTGTCTGTCTTTTCAGATTGTTTCTCCTGCATTTTTAAACTGTTCATAAATCTCATGTGCTGCTGTAATTAAACAATCTAAGAGAAGGAAACAAAAAAGTAAAGGTAGATTTGCTGTCCTCCAGATCTCTGTTTAAAGCTCTTCAGGCTGAGGCTCATAAATGGGTTGGTCTAGGTTTTAGTGTAATTTCACTCTGAGCTTTGAGTCCTCCTGTAATTAAATTATTAAATTAAATTACATAATTGTAATGTCACTTTGTGGTATACAATTTTCCTTAAGTGTACATAGATGCTTTCTAATCGTGTATAATTATCAAGAACAAAGTTGAAAGCGGTTGGAAATAATTGTTGTTTCATTTAATATTTTAAGTCCTAATATATTTAATGAATGTATACATTGTTTCATCTTCTCTAATCATTTTTTATTTCTTTCTAGATTACAGGCTCTGCAGTGAAGAGGCTTCAGATTTGTGTCTGTCTTTATGACAATGAACACAATAGTTCTGTGGGAGAATCACTCCTAACCATCATTCTCTCTTATTTTCTAGCAACTCTAACATGAATAACCACCTGAAAAGTTACAGGAGGATTTCCAGGGAATTTTGGAAACTGGGTAAATAGCAACTAATTACCTGAACTGAAATAACAGTCTAATTCGTGTAAGATTCTTGGTTGCCCTTCACAACATATTATTTAAATGTCTTGCAAATGTTGCATCAATACTGATGAATGTTGCTCTAGGAGGTTTGGCTTTTCTCTTTCACACTCTCCTGTAGCTGAAGAAGCACAGGCTTTAGAGCCAACAACTTCATTATTGCAAAAAGCCCTGGGGGATCCATACTGCTCACAAAGTGGTCAGGTCCTCAGTTTTATCTCATCTCACAGGCAGCTTCATTGGCAAGAAAAGTGCTGTGTGCAATACTGTAGCTCCAGCATGTAACACTGACTCTAAACCCATGGAAACCCAAGGGACCAGGTTTTGCAGTGTTTCCCACAAGCATTTCTTCCTGGGCTTTTTGCTGAGCTATCTAGAGTAAAATAGTGAACTTTAGAAGAGGTGATGGCAGACATCAACAGAACTGTGTTTGTTCTTGAGAAACCTCTTGTTCAAAGTTGGTTCAGATTAATGGGAAAAACATTGCATGTTACCATCAAAAGCTTCAAAACCTCATGTCACATTTTCTGGAACAAAGAAATCTTGCAAGTTTTAACCTAAAATATTTCCCATCAGAGGCAGGAGAAGGGCTAAGTGCTTCTTCATAGCACGAAACAAGTATATGGTACAGATGGTACGGCTTTGGGAAGGAAATGGGAGCCTCTTCTGTCTTCCCAGGGACTTCTTTTTCCCTTAGGGAGCATGTTCTAGTCCCTCGTGACTGTCTGTGAATGAGACTTGTTGTTGGATTGCAGTTAGAAATCTGCCTTCAGTCTTAAGAGAATGATGTTTTAGAGACCCCAAGGTTTTCCTCCTCTCCCCTATCCACCCCCGGAAGGCTGTGGTGCTTGATCAGGAAGGAGTGTTTGAGGGAAATGAATGCTTTTACACTCCTCTTCCTCTGGCACATTTTGCTTTCCTGAATGTTTTGCTTTCCCTGTGTGCTGTGGAAGAAAACACATGACCCAACATGTTTCA
This sequence comes from Gymnorhina tibicen, assembly GCA_013399875.1. Classification (NCBI taxonomy): domain Eukaryota; kingdom Metazoa; phylum Chordata; class Aves; order Passeriformes; family Artamidae; genus Gymnorhina; species Gymnorhina tibicen. Next base: position 649,885 of record VXAZ01002365.1, on the reverse strand, counting down.
AGTAAAAGCATCATTGCGTGTACAATTTCGTTAGGTTTGCCTTCTTAGTGAAAGATTTATGAGGAATTACATCCTGTGTGCGGTGTAATTGCCTATGATTTTTTTTGTCATTAAAGGAATGTGGTGTCACTGTGTATTGAAGGAGCCTAGAGCATCTAAATGAACAACCCATGAAAACAGGGAAAGAAGATTCCATGAATCTCTGACTAACCATGAAGTCTAATCTAACTGCAAAGATTAACTATTTCAGAGGTCACCAGGCTTCTCTTAAATCTTTCAATCTGTTCTACTGCAATTTCTTTTCCAGGCTAATTAATTAAAGGACTGAGCTAGAACTTTAGTTGTATTTTATTGGTCTCTCCCTGCCCCCTCCATTTCCCATCTGTCTATTTTATCCTAACCTAATCTCTAGATATAACTGATCCAAGGTAATTCTACTGCCAAATATCACCATAGCATCTGAACATAATTAAACTGCTTTTACTGTTCTCAAATGCTTTTGGTCAAATGGAGCACAACTCACTGCCACTTCTGTTCAACCCACACTAATTCTAAGATTTTTAAATGATGAATGAAATTAAACAGATTTTACCTTCAACGTGTGGCTTTATAGTTTTTATGTTTCCCAGTATGACACACACTTTGGGACACAGTTCTACTTAAAAATTTTCAGATAGGTGAAAATGACAACATTTTTTTCTCTTCTAATTACTGTGTATTTTATTATAATGTTCCAATTAATGTATTTTTGGTTTTTATAGTTACAAAGTTAATGATGCATGTTCTTGGTGATGTGCATTTTCTAATAAAATAACTGATGTTTTCTTAAAGCCCTTCCTGTTCTCATACTCCATAGCCATAATTACAAACCTCATATAAAAGACACTTTGGAAAAGCAAAGTCTTCAAAATATGTTTGGTTCTGAGAAGTCAAAAACTAACCCCTTAACCAGTCATTGGTGCAGACCGTAAAGTACACAGATTATGTGTTTCTTATGGGAAATGACTGCTATTAACATAATTGTAGCTCCATTCTGCTTGCTAGAAAATCCTTTTTCCTAAGTCACGTTACACAGAAAGAGTTTAAAAATTGATGTGCCTTAATACCTTTACCTTGCGTGTGCATGTGCACTCCTTTTTCTTGAATGGTAATGGAGAAAGACTTTGGAAAATAGTTCCAAGGCATGTAAGTTAGGACCCTGATAAGAATGATCTGGAGGTGCCTGCTTCTCCCTGCTGACTTATGCAGGGATCCTGGGAAGCCTCTCCAGATAACTCAGCCACCCTAACTACATGCTTAGAGTTAGAAGACATAGGTATATCTTTGATTCATATTCTGCCTTCTGTCAGCTGAAATGTGGAATCACTTTTCAGCTGTTTACAAGGAGATTTTATTTGCTATACATTTTAACTACAAATATGAAAGGTTTTCAGTGTAGACATAGATCTAAGTAATTAAAAAGTGGCTGCATTTTGATCCTTCTAAAAACTCAAGTAACGTAGGCTTGCAATGCAAACTTGATCTTGTTCCTCAAAAAAATTCCCAGTTTATACATCTTTCATATACTCACTTGCTCTATAATAGATCATGACTTCTGTCCTACCTGTACCTTAAATGTACACGCTGAAAAGCTGATACCCATTAGCCCAGCTGATACCCTTTCATCACATGCTTGTGCAGTTCTAAGAGAATCGATGATGTGCAGCCAAACCTACAGTTGTATGAATATTGCCTTGGCTGTTGTGTGCTCCTGCCTGGGTGCTATCAAAAGATGCCACATTTATATGGAAAGCTCTTTTGAGGCTCCTTCATAGCCAGACTTAGCAAAAAGCCATAAACACGAGCCAAAGTCCAAACTTACTAAACAAATTCTTAGGAGCTAACCATATGCTCTTATGTTTTGCTTAACAAAAAATATATTCAAGCAACTACATGTTGAGGAATGCATTTAATGCAGGTAGCTCGGGGTGCAGCTGCAGTTCGAGCTGCGGGTTGAGCTCAGGGTGGCTGGAGCCCCAGGCAAGGGGCTGTGAAGTGCGTAACAAGGGGTCCAGGGACCTGTGGCGCCGGCCGGGGGCCTGGACACTCAGAGACACGGCAGGAGCCGACGACCCTCAGACCTTCCCGTGCTTAGGCTGCGAGGGGATAAAAGCAAAGAGGCTCCTTTTTTCAGGGTCCCTCTTCAGAGACGCCAGCTCGAGTTGGTGTTTTGTTAATTAGTTATTGCATCAAGATTAAATTATTTTAAGGATCGTCTGAGACTCTGCTAAAGGAAACCTGGGGTCGAGCTGGTGTGAGTGTGGAGGGTGTGGCTGGGGAGGGTCTCAGCTCAGGTGGTACGAGCGTGACTGCCAGGGTGGACTGTTCCTGGATGGTCAGACAGGGACGTTTCCTTTACATACGAGCCTACGGGAACAGCTAACACAGATGTGTCCCACCACTGGCACCATCCCACCGTGGCTGCTCCAGGTGATAGGTCAGGTTTTTGGCTACGCTCTCTCGTACATATTTCAGCTGCCTGCAACACCAGATTTAAGCATGCTCTTGAGCTTTGCTGAAGCAAGATCTTCCATCCTTCTGTAAAACGTGTTGAGGTTATGTTAAGTTTCTTTTTGACTGTGGTGGGTTCCAATCAGAGGTCCATTGTGAAAGTGGTCTTCAGGGGGACTTTGGTTAAATACCAAGTCTCTTCAAAGTTCTACATAGATTGTAGTATAAAATTGTTAGTCTGACACTTGCTCATTCCGTTAAAAGGAGGATGCTATCCCAAATAGATTATTGCATACATTACTCTTATAAAGCTTGCACAATTCATGTTAAAAATTGCTTTAAGATATTACTGCAAGAGAAATTGTAAAAATACTTACGCATAGAAATGTGTAGTAAACTATGCTGCAATGTAACTGTCCTTAAACATTTAAAAAGAAAAGGAAATGTTATAAAGTGTTGGTAAATTTTTTGGATGCTGTTTATGTTTGAACTTTTCTCTGTTTTCCTGTAGAAACTTCCGTATCCTCTTCCTGTGTCCCTACAAAGTTTTGTACAATGCAGAACAAGAAATGCTACAGGGATTGTGCTCCACCTTTCTCCTTCCTGCTGGGATATCCTTTCTGTAGAGAAATGTAAAGTATGTAATATTCAAGTAAAAATGTTGTATTATTCTTTATCTCAGTAATTTTCTGTAATCTACAACATATCAAGCTGAGTGGCAGAAGTGCACCACTATTTGTACATTTTTATGACATATGAGTTTGTCAGCCAAAGGTAGCTAAAATCTATTACAAAGTTTCTTGTTTTCCAGAGTCTTATCAAGGGTTCATGTCTAAGCCAAACAAGACAAGGGTGGGTTGGGTTTTTCTCTTCATTGTTTCAACTGAATTAACAGGAAGGGGGGAGTGCTTTACCTGTCTGACACTGGAGCAATATTCATTAGCTCCCACTTTTCACTTGTCTGTCTGTCCAGACTCTGTCTGCATCCTTGTGGGAATTGTAGGGGAATTTCCTAACTCCCAGCAATAAATAAGGAAATTAGTAAAGGCCTTTGATCCAAGTTCCAGTTTTAATTCATTCTTAAAGTTAATACTTACAATAAAATAAAGGAACAGGACTTTGAAAGCATAGGCAATGCTAATGGACCATGTTCCTGAGCAGTCAGTGTAGGCTTTAACCGTTGTACTGTTCCTCTGCATCTTGGAAGCCTGTTTTATAACTCCACACACATATAAATGCAGATGTATATATTTATGTTTCTCGTTTGGATCATTTAGCAGTTCTTCCCTGGCAAAAATAATAAGGCATGATGCTGGTTATGATGGAACAGAATTATTCCATCATCAGGTAGACAGGGAAGATCAGAAAACAAAGTTTTTAACCGAAGTTCATGTACGTAAAATAATAAATAATCCATAGGGCTGCCAAGCTAAAAACAATGTAAAAAGGCAGAAACTTTAAAAAATATGCAGAGGTTTCAGACGATTTGTTGAAACACATAACAAACAGTAAGTAGATGGTCTACTTTCAAAATAATACAGAACAAAACTCCCACCTCTGCATGGATAAGATCTGCTGAGTTAAGTTCCCTATAGTTATCAGTCTTTTATTTTCCCTCTACCTTTTCTGATAATGTATATATTTTATTGGGGTGGTTATCTTTCTTTTTGTGCTAAATAGAAAAAGCAAACAGAATAAAGGGAAGTGTTTTGACTTGCAGGAAATAATTAGCATGAAGAGCAAAATAACAATGTAGCCAGCAAAATTCATTATTTCAAGTTTGTGTCCTCGCTGATTACCAAAATTATTAAGAAGTATATATCAATTTAACCTTTATTTTATTTATCATACCTATTTATACTATAATGTTCTTGCCTGGCCTTTACTTCTATAAAAACTATGTCTTTAATAATAAGTAATTTAGCACAAGGCTAATATGTGGCAAGGAATTGTCCCTAAAAAACCCCTTGTGTTTAAAATTGATACAATAACACTGTAAATTAGTGAGTGGGTTTTTTCTAATCAAATCTCAAGATCACAGTTAGCAGTGGGAAGTATAGTTTTGCATGTGGCAAATATTTGTGATCGTGTTAGAGCATTCTGCTTCAGTGGTTAATGGATTTGATTCCAACTCCTGTTCTGCTCAGGCTCCCTCATGTCTAAATTAACAGATCACTACTGAAACCATTGGTGTTACTCTGAATTTTCATTGGGCTAATTAAAAATTATTTCAGAGCCCTGCTGACGTTTCAGAAATAAATATTGGCTTCCCAATCCCAAAGAGACAGAAATAACTTAAACCCATTTTTTTAAAAAAATGAGTCTTTTCTGAACACACACTGTGTGAGAGCAAGTTAGAGAACCAATGTGTGTATGACTGTAGATTTGCACACTTTGAGGAGTTTGAATAGCATGTGCCATCTCTCCCTGCTAGCAGGTAACCCAGGCTTCCCATTTCAGCCAAACTGACAGAAATGGTCTCAAAGGTCCAACCAACATTAGATTCATAGAATCATAGAATGGTTTGGGTTGGAAAGGACCTTAAAGATCATCTAGTTCCAACCCCCCGCCAAGGGCAGGGACACCTCCCACTAGACCAGGTTGCTCAAAGCCCCATCCAACCTGGCCTTGAACACTGCCAGGGATGGGGCATCCACAGCTTCTCTGGGCAACCTGTTCCAGTGCCTCACCAGCCTCATAGTAAAGAAGTTTTTCCTAACATCTAATCTAAACCTCCTCTCTATTTGAAGCCATTCCCCCTTGTCCTGTCACTACAGTTCCTGACAAAGGGTCCCTCTCCAGCTTCTCCATAGGCCCCTTCAGATACTGGAAGGTTGCTATGAGGTCTCCACTCAATCTTCTCTTCTCCAGACTGCACAGCCCCAACTTTCCCGGCCTCTCTTCATAGGGAAGATGTTCCAGTCCCCTTACCATCTTCATTCCTTCCTCTGGACTTCCTCCAACAATGCAATGTCTTTCTTATGTTGTGGGCACAGAGCTGGATGCAGCACTCCACGTGGGGTCTCACCAGAGCAGAGCAGAGGGGCAGAATCACCTTCCTTGACCTGCTGGCCACACTGCTTTTGATGCAGTCCAGGATTCCACTGGCTTTCTGGGCTGCAAGCTCACACTGCCAGGTCATGTTGAGTTTTTTGGCAGCCATCACCCCCAAGTCCTCCTCTGCAGGGCTGCTCTCAATCGCTTCTCTGCCCAACCTGCAGGTTTGTCCGGGACTGCCCCAACACACCTACAGGTTGGGCAGAGATGAACACTACTTTAAACTCCATGAAAAACATGTGAAAATTAATTCTTAGGAAGAAGATCCTGTTAATGCTACAATCAGGAGGAAGTGTAACTGAACTCAACAAGTCACAGACGTCAATGAATCCACATGACGATAAGGTATAAATGCCTTTATCATGTGATTAGAGTCAATTGGAGTTTGCACTTATTAGGCACCGAAGAACCCCCGTCAAAAAAGGTAAAGCCATAAGAATCCAGACTTCACTATCTCTTCCTTTCTGGAACAACTTGGTTTTTTGCACAGCTCCACAGAGATATAAATTCCTCTCTTCTTGTCTAACCCGCACAAGAGGCTACTAGGTAACACCAGACTGGCCTCAGGGCCGGTGTTACGCCAATTGAACACAGACAATCTTTAACCCTCTTCTTCTTTGGTCTTTCTGGTTTTCTCAATAATCTTGGTTGGCCTATCAGAGCCTCATGAAACCACATATCAGAAGGTTCAGATAACTTTGTTCTGCTCTCTGGATTAACCCCCAAACCGCTGCAAACTGTTCAATACCTTCCCCTAGAGGTTGCAGGAGCCTTTTTTCCTTGAGAGCATCAGTGTAAAATCACACATGTGATTTTTACAAGAAAAATTTTTATTAAAAACAATGTGACAACTCAAAGAAATATGTATTTTACCCTAATTTACTAGTTACACTTCTGATCAGCTTTATTAGATGAGAGAGGTAAGACCTGGGCTGCATGGAAGTAGAAAGGGGCTGCTCTAGTCAAAGACTTACTAAAGGTAAAGGACAGTGTCTTGACTGTTTAACAGCTATTTCAGAGCCTGCATTTTAAGGTATGTTTGTTTGTTTATTTAAACCTCCTTATAAGCAATTCCAAACAATTATTTCTTCACCCCAGAAAAACTGTTTCGTAATTTGATTCAATTAAAAAAAAAAAGTGTGTTTCCATGAGGAGTTTATTGAGGTAAAGACACAAAGAAAAGATGAGTGCTCTATGTAATTCTGAAATCAGTGAAGTCAGAATCATGACTTGTGTCTCCTGTGGGAGGTATCCAAGTTGGGCACTTACCATGATGCTGATAGGGTTTCCTTCCTCTTCCCTGTGCTTCCCCAAATAGCATGGTCAGCAAGACCTCCACGCACTCAAGTGCCACATCATTCAGTCATGGCTCTAAGTCATATTTAGAGCAGGGCTGCATCTGCCCCTCCAAGTTCCACAGTCTTCACTTCCATTTGTCTCCCACAGCAAAATCCTTCCTTTGGGGCCTGATACTTTCCCTGCTTGAGCAGAACAGCTGCCAAGGGAGTTTATGTTTGTGAAAAAACAAAAATGAGTCACAGGCAGAAGATTAATTTAATAATCTAGAAACAGATGCCCTCGAGGATGTGTGGTGTAGAAGAGGAAACAGCAACTTCTATGATGCCTGTCTCTCTCCCCCCAAGAATCACCTCTGTCTTTCCTCACTGCAGCTTTGCCAGCTACTTTTAAGGTAGGACTGCTAGCTTAGAGATGTCTAGGCACAAAGCAAATCTGGAATTGTAGCATTTTGGTCCTTTTTAATGAGTTTTTCTTCTCACAAGACTGTTTAATTTCCATGGAATTGTATGGAAGTAGAGGTGATGTCTTTTTCCAAGGTGCTTGTTGTTTCATCACCTCTCTTCAAAGTTCTGCATAACAGTTGAGTGGGGTGAAACAGAAAACTGAGATGTTCTGGGTCTCCTAGCAAGGGTTCCAGGAAGTGATGAACAGTTATTGATAATGGTCCTTTGCCTCAGGAAGGGAGAACTTACTTAGCTGTTTTAAGATCTTCGCTGAATTTTGAGGCTATTTTATATCTTTCAGGAAGTATTATCTTGCAGTGATTTGTAGTGTCAGCCTTCTCAGGTCTGGAGAAAAAGGGAGGTCATCTGTCTGGAAAATATCTGTTTGAGAAGGTGGAGCCCCAGATGTTGACCCTAAGGCTTCTGCAATTATCCGGTTTGGGTTTTTTTCTGTGAAATTGCTGAGAAAGGGATAGGCAAACTCTGCAGGTAAGATATCAATCACAATGTCATTCTGTAACAGGTATTTGCTATTCAAGTGACTTCAAGCAAGACTTACACTGAGTCATCTGTCTGGAGATGACAAGGAGTCATCTGTCTGTGACATGAGGATGGGATTCTTCTAGGGTACAGAAAAGAAAAAATAACAAAGATGGAAAGGAGACAAAAGACATTTCATCTAGTATCACCAGCTTCCTCAAATGCAGAATGAAAATGTCTACTCTGGAGAGCTGTAAAATAAACAGCACATTCTAGGAAAAAGAGAAGAGAAGAGAAGAGAAGAGAAGAGAAGAGAAGAGAAGAGAAGAGAAGAGAAGAGAAGAGAAGAGAAGAGAAGAGAAGAGAAGAGAAGAGAAGAGAAGAGGATTTAAACTGTGTCCAGTTATATCTAACAGTTTACACTACATATACAAATATCCTCATTTAGGAGTTACACATACAAGCTCAAATATTTGTGAGCTTATACACCCAGTGGATATTCTATGTGTTCATTAACATTAATGCTTATGTACAGGGTTGCCCTGTACTGATTGTGCTACTGTACGAGATTACAGTGTATACTGGGTCCAATGTTAGATGTTGCAGAAAATTATTGTTCTGTGACATACGAACTGCAGAAATTTTAGAAGTGTCTGCTTTGGGCTGTCATCGTTGCTGAAGAAGTTTCATAAAGACCTTGTACTGATGTCCTAATTTTAAAAATTTAGGTTGGTTTGTTTGTTTTGTCAATGGCACTAATTAAATTTCTACAAATAAAATTATAACTGTTGTCACTTTTTTCCCCCAATATTTGGGCAGTTGGCATCTTGTATATTGTAAGCCAAATGAATTTGAAGAATTAGAATCTGTACCTGTGTGCACAACATCTTACATGTCTTGAAATTATGAAGAAGAAAATCAACCAAACCTCTGTTTTCTGTCAGATACATACTTGGGATTTTTGAGTGAGCCTGTATTTTGAACATCAAAATTCACTGAGAATGAGGATTAATTTCCCAGAGGGAATAAGGATTGTACATGTTTGTGCTAAGTTTTCAGCAGATACGGATGAAGCCTCTAACCCCACAGCTTTTCAGGTGTGGCTTTCACTATGTTCTTCCTCAAAATAGTGAGGAAAAAAAAACAGTTGTTATTTATATTAAATTGATTAACTTATAGAACTTACTGGGATGAATTTTATGTTTAGGAGTTTAGTTGTACATCTTTCTAAACCTTTCAGCCTGGAAACAACCCACGCACCGCAAGGGAGTGTATGTGGTGTTACTGTCTGGTAGCTTCAAAGTAGCCTCGGCCTCTGATTTATCAAAAACAAACAAACATCCTTTTAAGTAGCATGCTGATCAGCTGCAGTCATTATTTACTACAGCCTGTTTAGGATCCGAATTTAGGAAATTCCTGATGAAGATAACAGATCGCCTTTTGAAGTGCCATCTCTCCGATTTTTTTTCAGCTATGATGCAGAGACTACCTTTTCCTAGGTAGGATTATTTTATTTGCTTTCTTCAAGTCCTGGCAGCATTTATGTGGCTTCTCCAAATCCTCACTCACTTTGTTTTTTTCACTGATTTTTTTTTTAGGCATACGAAGCTGTATTTTCACCTTATTTTTCACTTTTCCAAGTAAGTTGTTTCCATATTTTGAGGATACATAACAAAAATCTGGCTTTCTTTACCAAAAAAAAAAAAAAATAGGATTTACAGGTCTGGATTTTATTTTATATTCACATTTAGATTTTTTCACATCTGTTTCTTTTTTTGCAAGTATTCTGAGGGAACCACTTTGTTTGAATTTCTTTTTCCATTATAAAAAACCTCAAATTCTGTTCCTATGGATTTAAAATATTTTCATGTTCAGTTACCTGCAAAATAAAATTAGTTTTCAACTCAGTATTGTTTCAAAATAAAAAAGACTATGGTTTTAGGAGGCAGACAGGAAGGTATGCCCTTTTGACCCAAAGAACTAAAAGGAAGGTTGGGAGGAAGATGATAAAGAAAAAGCAAAGGAGAATACAATTTTTATGCTTCGGTCATAGATGTTAAAAGTTTTAAATTATCCCAGTAGGAGATACTTGGGGAGCAATCCCAGGCAGAATGTGGAAATATGTTGTAGTGCACTGTACCGTATTGACTTTTTCTCCTTGTCCCCTGGAACTGTGACTTGGATATAGCTATTCCCAGACATCTCACAGAAGACTGGGTTTTTGTGATCCTTTCAGCTGGTTATGTGTGAAATCAGTGTTTATAGGGACAAAATGCTCCCGCACAGTTTTGTCAATCTAGGAAGTGCAGATTACTGTGGAAGTGGAAGCCTCAGCTATGCAAATATTTGGGATCATGACTTCTTTTCTGTACCTTTGTTTTTTCTCTCTTTCTTATTTCATACTATTTTTTTCCTTTTTTTTTTTTTCTCCTATATTCTTCTCTGGCTTGCAGGTTTTTGTCTTTTGTTTTTAATCTGTTTTTCCTAAACTATTTATATTTATGCTTTTTTTACATCCCCCAGTGCTCCTCATAATCTCACAGTGCCTGTGGGAAAGGAGAATGAGGCAAAGCTTATCTTTTTCCATTCTGCAGATGAAAATCCAGAGGTTGTACACAGACACATTCAGAGAGGGGGAGGAGTGCTGTTGCCATAGGAGTCGCCTTTGCTTCCTCTCTTCTGCAAGAGCTTATCCTTAGACAGTCCAGGGGACTCAGGACAGGAAAGGGCTCTGAAATTCTTGCCAGAAATAGAAAACAGGTAACCTGATCCTCCTTTTATCCCACAGAAACCTGAGGACGAATGGGTGTGCCCAGTAAGTGTGACAGCAAGGCAAGAAATTAGAAACAGTCCCGTGAATGAGGAGGGTAAAAGAGAAGAAAAGACAGAGATGCCAGGACTGCACATTTTACATCTCCTTGGTATGTAGAAGGACAGGGAAAGACAAAGACTTGCGCTGACCCCCTGTTGCATCAGCCAAAATATACAGCTGGATGGTGAGATAAATTACTCCCACAACCAAGCAGATGAGTCTCACTGTCAGTCTGTCCCAGTGCTCCTCCTGGCCTGGGGCAGCTGAATGCAGAGTGCTCCTGAGACCTGGGATCAGGCAGAAGGGTCTAGCTAGTAAAGCAAAGTGACAAAGGTATATGGACATTTCTCATAAACCTAGCAATATTTTCAAAGTCTATGTCATTGACATAGTCTGTGACATTTTATGCCTTGCCATCGATACATGTCAAACATCTTGTACAAGCAAATCATTAGCTGCTGCAGAGTGCAAAACTTGTTTTTAATTAAAATTTATTCCACACATCCTGGACATTTAAATTTGTGACCCTTACATTTATTAAAACAAACTTTCTTACACCTGTTGGGTTGAAGTGTTATTGGAGCTTATGTTTTCAGGCACTTACACCAGGCAAATCTGAGCTTAATAAATGTCTGAAGACTGATGAAATTGTGATAGAGAAGAATTTAGTCCAGTCTCTTCAGAATCAGGAGATCTATAGGTGGGTGTAATAGCCCTACTTCATATTTGCATGGGCATATGCACGTGAGTTTCTCTTAAATTCAATTACGTCATTGTTTTTATAATATTTGACAACTTTTGCATACACTTGTCCTCTTAATATCTTTCCAGTACATCTAACAATGAATAAGATGTAAAGCTGCTGATAAGCTGAATTGCATGTTTCCACTTAAATCTGCATTCCTTGTTGGGGTCTTTTGTTATTTTTCTTTAGAAATGTCCCAATATTTTGCCTACCACATTTCCAGTATACCTGTACTTAATGCTCTTTCATTTCCTTTGTCTAGCACAAGATGCTGTTATTCCACAAAGTCCCAGGGAGAGCAGGAAAAAAAAAAAAGAGAAAAATGTTAATTTAGGAAGTAAATCTGCTCCGTGTTTTATTCCAGCGTCCTGTCCTCCTACTGCTTTTCATATGACCTTTTGCGCTGCACAGAATTCATTACTATTGTAAAAACCACGGTTATGTTTCTTACAAATTTCAAGAAATCCGTGCCCTGTTTTAAAGTAGATGGGATTTACAAATGACAAACCATGCTCTCTTTGAAATCCTTTTCATTCAGTAGCAACTCCAGAAGTTTGCTAATTAGACCCACTAAAGCAAAACACCACAGCAACAGCGCTGTGCAGAAGGAAAGGAGAAGACATCATTATCACTCTGTTATTTGCCATTTCCCTACAGGACAGCAGAGGAACCCTACTCAGGTCACAACTACATTGTATCAGGTGCTGTACACAACAAATAGCAATTCCTGCTTCAGGAAACATGAAATTTGTGAATAAATTTATAGGCAGGTTTGTGGCCCCCTGGTAACTCCTTTCATGGTTACCTGTACAAATGCTTGTGTAGGAATCCAGAAATGTTTGCTGCAGGATACAAACACCTGTGCCGGTTTTCTCCCGGCTCAAGCCCAGTATAGTTTCACCTCCATGGAAGGGTAATAGCACCTTAGTGTAAACGGAGTGGAATAAGACCCAAGACACTTCGTGTTCTTTAAATTAAAGATGCTTTATACATAGACATGTTTACTGAAAGGCCTTCCAAAGAGGCATAATTACGTAGGCATCTTTGTAATATGCCTGGGTCAATGCTAATGTTAGACAATACTTATTCTGTGGGTCAGATGTATTACTGCTGTTTGCAGCCCTTACCTGTCAGTCTGAACTGAATCAATCTGCAGAAGAACTAGACTAACCTGTATCTGTCTCAGCTTTCTTAATTGCAGACCACAAATACTGATAGAACCTAAAATGTTTGCTCAGTCTAGACTGAGCAGAGAAACGAAGGAACACATTGAATGTGCCCTTTGGGGAGCACTTTCAGCTCCTTTTAAGGAGGCAAAGTCTACGTATGGCACCAGAAATTCAGACTGTGTACAAAAGCAACAAGTACTAATAAATAGCTCCTTAAAAATAATTTAAATTAACACAAAATATTCAGGTTTGTGTGTGCTAAAGTTTGGGAGTGCATTTAGCATCTCTGGAAAGTGCTGGCTAGACCATCCACCACAAATATGAGCAGCAGGTGAGACACTGCCACCTCCCTTGTCCCATCCTAGAGGGGACAGGTCCTTTGCTTGCTGAAATGACCCCAGAGCTGCAAAGGCTGGCATCAGAGACACACCAAGTCATCCTGTCCCCGGTGTTCCTTCCTGCACCTCCAGCTCCTGCAAGGAGAGGTGTGCAGGAAGAGCCATCCCAGCTGACTGGCCAACAGAGGAGAACCTGCAACCTGAACCAGCAGCCCACGGTCACATCACTGCCATGAGGTCTCCTCGTGCAGACAGGAAGGAACATGATCCCACTCCTCCAGAGAACAGGACAAGAAGAGCCCTGTGGGCTATGGTGGGACAGGGCTGCTGCTTCCCTCTGCTTGGAAGCTGGGCACTCTGTTTTACTGGTGCTACATTAAAAACAGCAGCCAAGGCCAAGTGCTGGGATATTCACAATCCAAAAGCCCCATGGCATCCAAGAGCACTTGGCTTTGGGCGCCAGGAAGGGCCATGCTGGGCTGTGAGTAAGCCTTGCTCTCCTCAGCAAGCCCATGGCCACTGTTTGAGGGAGACAGTCCCCACCTTGAAGCCCAGTGCAGGTGGCCTGGTCTCGCCCTTTCACTGTCTGCATGCAGCTGGTGTGCTTCTGTCAGCGCCTCAGCTCTTCTTGGTGCAAGTGGCACCTTCCACTGGAAGTAAAAAGTCACTTTCTAGCTCTGATGGAGCCAGAGAAAAGCCCAACGTGATTAAAGGGCTCAGGACCCAGCAGGAAAGCCCAACTGCCAATGTTACCGTGGGTTTTTTCTAAGAGCTCTCCATCCCAAAGAAGGCACACCCATGGTTTCCCCAAGGGAGGGTTGGCTGTGGAATGGGGCATCAAGGCCTTCACCTTTCCTGGGCTGAAATGCTGCTGGCAGAGAGGCAGGCAGTGGAAAGTGTGCTGCCTTGTTGGGAATAAGGTGTGCCTGGAGATGAAGTTGCTCATGGTTTTTGCCTGGCATCTGACTTGGGCACCTATTTTGGGCATGGAGACACACCTCTGGCCACCTGTCCTTTTTCCTGCAATTTCCACATGGGGGACCTTGAAGGCCTTTCTAAGAGTCCTCAGAGCAGTTGTTTAAGGGCAGCGCCAGCAGCTGTGGGAAAGCACCTTGATGGAAGCATTCCACCCAAAGCAGGATGCCTGGAACTGGATCCTTGCAGCCCTGATGCTCCCATCCATGCCAGCCACCAGCACTAGCCACTATGGGGGCCCCTCATGCTGCAGCAAAGCTGGAAGCCAAAGGCAGGAATTCCTTACTTGGCTGTCCTGAATCCAAAAATCTGAGATTTAGAATGAAAAAAAGAAATAAATAAAAAAAGCAGTTAGGTCTTCTCAATTGAGTTAATAATTGATGCATTTTCCAGGCTTGTCTCATCTGTCAGAGAACAGGAAGCAATGCCCCTGAAAAATTTCAATTTTCATGTGTTACCTTGGCCCATGAGGGTCACAGAAACAGCCTTCCACCCGGGATAACCCAGGGCTGCTCGCCCTGTGCAAACACAAGCAGCCAGCTCCCCTGTGTCCCCCTCCAGTGCCTGGGATCGATAGGCATCACTCTGGAAAAGACTTTAAAGGGTTACCAGGCTGTGAGAGGGAAGGGTGGGGAGCGGAAGGAGCAGGAAGGCGCGGGGGAACCGCAGTTCTCTTACAATCATCAGATCAAGTCACAGGGTGGAGGAGGATTTTCCAGATCCTCTGACCTTAAGGTTGGGGAGTGAAAGGAAGAGGAAGCACATTTGCACAGATCCTCTGTCAGAGCTTCCTCAGGGAGGGGCTCGGCCCTTCTGGCCCTTTGCTACATGCAGGGCCATGCACACACATATGCACAGCTAAATAAACACGGGAATGAAGTTCAAAGTAGACCCACAGGAGAAAACATAATCTGTGGGAACCTGTAATTAACCCTTGTGTTCACCAGCCCCTCATATCTTAAACGTTAAGTGTGTAACCAGCCAGATTTTTACTGGGTAGCAGGAATACTTGCAGTCCTATAGCACATCCTGAGATCTTACAATCACCTTATGATCTATTAAGCCTGATTATGCCTTTTGGGCAGGAATTTTCGCAGACTCAGAAAAGAAGGGAAATTGAGGCATAACGCATAAATTAATTGCTGGGATCACTTGGAAATCCTGTGGTAGAGTTGGACAGGTGGTAGAGACCCCATAGTTCCCCATCACTTATTTTGTGCCTGATTCAAAGCCTATTGAAAACACCAGGAGATTTTTACTGACTTGAATATGTTTTGGCTTAACCTCTTCTGCCACAAAGACATCATCATTTGTATTTTATAGGGCAGCTGTCCTGCAGAACAAATATCTGAATCCTCAGCACAGGTTTCTGAGACAGTAATACATACTAAAAATAGGCATGAGAGAATCTTTTTTTTCTCAAAAAGTGATCATCAAAAACAGAAATTCAAATGTTTGTTAATGATACAACCAAATCTCTTGGATGTTTTTCTCCTTTTTCTCCTCTTGGTCATGCTTTTTTTCCCCCTCTTCATTTTGTTTTCAAGTTACAGGAAGTTTTAGTATGGACCATTTTAGATTAGACACAGGATTCAGTGGGTGAGACCTTCCCTTCAGCAGATTTCGAAGAATGTTATCACTGTGAAGAGGCACTCAGAGCTGCAAAATTGACCAATAGTTTATGTTTCTTAATCCTGAACAATTCCCCTCCTGAAGAATATTAAAAATTATAACCTATTATGCAAGAAATTAATCTTCTTAAAGTGGCAGATGAACTGCCCAAAGTGTCAAATTCAATAAGACCTCTTTTCAACAAGTATTTTTTTCTGTTACACACATCGTAGTTGTTTATGGGTGTCTGCAGCAGTGTGGTCCACTGGTAGGTGAGCCAGCTGGAGGTAGCTGAAACCTTTTCTAGAGTCACTGAGCTAATTTTGCCAAGCAGCCATGATGACATCTCCATTGGCTCTGTGGCTGGATTTTCGTCTCAGTGGGAAGGCAGTTCAGTCTCCTTCAATGTTCGTCTGGTCACTTCTCAGCATTTGCTCATTGCTTGTCAGTCTTTTTTTGACACATCAAAGCCATTTTTCTTCCCTATCCACCTGTACTCCTATATCTCTTTCTTTTATTGCTCCTATGATGATGATACATGGAAATAATAAAACTCTTCTAGTGACCACATATTTTCATCTTTTGGCACTAAGTGATGCTTACACAGCATTCTGTTCACCATAATAGGGAAGAGAAACAGACCCTTTAAACAGTGATTTGCAAACTCTTCAATCTGTCATTTTTATATCCAAGAACCACTGGTTCTGACAAATGACCCAACACATCTGAACATTGGTACATTCTGTATTTTTGATGTTTCTTTTCTTCCAATCATCATCTTTGATTTAGACTATGTATTTCTTCCTCTTTCGAGTACTTTACTCCCGTGAAAAAGATAATGCTATTTATTGACTATTACCTTCTGGAAGTCTAAATTTTATTCCTACAAGCTAACAAAGATGGCAACAGACCACTTGTGATTACATATCATCTCTCCCCATTAGAAAAAAATGCACAATTTGCACAGATAAAGGGACCTAGACAGAAGGAGAGCACTGAATGCTGTCTCCTTCAGAGACACCTAAGATCTCTTGCCTTTCTGGTTTACAACTGAAAGGGCTTTGCCATCAGGAGGTCTGCGGGTAGTGAAACCCAGGTGCCAGCACATCCTGCTCACTGCTGGATTTCTGTGAGCCATGGTGTAGATGCAGCACTTGAAACACTGGTAAGTGGCCTCTTCCAGGTCATCTCCATCCAGCCCCGTCCTGCAAGAAGTCTCCAGGGTGTTCAGTACAGGTCATCTTCAGGAGGCTCCAGGGTGAGGAAAAATGGCAGGAACTGGCTGTGTTAGACTGAACTCAATGCATGAGTGGCGACAGTCCCTCAATCTTTCTGGAATATGCAGCGCAAGAATTCAGCCTCATCTCCCAATTCTTGATAATGCCTGTCGTCACTTGATGCCATCTTGGTAAATGTTGTACATATGACCTAAGTATCTATCGAGTGTTGAGCTGTTTAGATCCTGGACGCTTCTGAATAACCCCAATATTCGAGACAGCTAAAACTTCATGTTCACTTTGTAGCTGCTGAGAAAATTGCAACCCTGTAATAACCTGGACTTCTGGACACAGTGGACTTCTGGACACAGTGTCAGAACATCTTTAGCACCAGCAATTCATCCAGTAGCTGCAATTTTTTGTAGGTGTACTTTACTTGTACACTGGTAAAAAAGCTCCCTTCAGTCCTTCCTGACCAGGTCATTCCTTTCTCTCTGTGACAGCACCTGGCTTTAAGATTTGCATCCTCTTGGAGCACTGACGTTATTACCAACAGGAGGAAAGAGCCAGGACTAGATTAAACCATACCCCTTACTACATCAGAGACAGGAACAGCTGCAGGGTTTGCAGGAGGAAACCAAAGGCAAATCTAATTTCTTCAACTTAGCATTCCTTTAGTAGCATTTTGGGCATATAACAGGGAATTTCAAGCAGTGATACCTCATTGCATATTTCAAAGCTTAGTCCTGTGGGTGAGGGGAGGAGGACAGACAGTCTTTTTTTTCTGGAGGCTGGTATTCCTCCTGCTTTATCCTGGGGAGGCTTTCCCTAACCTGGTGTCACAGGCTCTCCCACCAGCAGCCTCTGAATAATGCTGATGACAGCTTCCTCTCCCATCTCCAGACCCACCTGAATGGGGCACGGCTGGATGGGGTTCCCACGGGAGGACTTTGTGATGTGAAGGATCTATTGTGAAAACTGAAAACCTAAGTTTTTAAATGCAAAGCTGAAAGGAGCTTGGTGCTTTTTCCCCAAGGTCAGGAAGAAAAGCTTCCAACTTGTCAGTCGTGTGTATTTGCTCTGCCTTGTGTAGACAGAGTAGTCATATTTGTCTTGCTTCAAGGCTCCCAAGAGAGGTCAAAACTAAGTTACAACAGGTTTTTACATTTCAGGAAGGACGTATGGTCTTTCAAGGAAAGAATAAACAGTGCTGCTGTTCGCATCTTGAGCTGCCACTGGAGCAACATGGCAATGTCTTTTCATAAACCAGCCTCTCTTTTTTTACTAACTGAACCAGTGCTCTCACAGGAAATCAGACAGCTTGTGCATTGGGCTCTGTGAAGCTTGCATCTTGTCACCTGCAAAAAGCACCACTGGATTTGGTCATGGTCCTATGCATGGGGTCCTTTACTTTCTGCCAGTTAATGAGGTTTTTAGTGCTATGCAGGCCGAAATTTGAGGCAAAATCCCATATCATATTTTAGAAATTATTTGTTTGCCGCTCCAGGGTCAGATGTCTGCTGTTAGCTGAGCATTTTTAGTTACAAAAAGTCATGGACATGGCTTATAGGGATTGTGTTCTTAAATAATTCGCAAAAAAATTTATTATGGAATTGAAATTTTTTTTGCAATGCTTCCTGTTCTCCACTTGATTCCCATATGACCTATCTCAGAAGGGTAAAGAGCAATCTTCTAATAGTGAGGTCAAAATCTAATAGTATGGTCAAATCTTCTAGTAGTCCAAGCTCTATCATAGTGGTGTACAATCAGTTATAGCTATCAATCTGGAAATCTGAGATAAGCCTTAAAATTCATTTGGGCATAATTTCTGAGAGGAAGAGGGAAGTGTCTGGGGAAATCCATCTGTGTGAATCCTCATTACTCCTAAATTTTCTACTTTTCTTATAAAAAAGTATTGTGCCCCAGACTTGGCTACAATTTTCATTTTCAAATTTCCATGCCTTATAGAACACCTGGCTAGCTGCTGACTTCTCAGGAGTGGGTTGAAGCATTTAAAGCTGCTCCTGATGAAGTAGCAGTGCCTGGCACTCATGTCAGAGGGTAGAAGTGGCTGGAGGGGTGCCAGCAGGAGTGCAGAGGAGGGACACAGGCCAGCACCACTGCTCGGGCACGTTGCTGAGTGCACTCGCACTGGGGCAGGAGAAGGCAGCAACAGCCCCAAACTGGGAGCGTGCTGGCAGACTGCCTTCCTGCCCAGCTGCTGGAAAGGTGGATGTGATTAAGTGAACT
This sequence comes from Gymnorhina tibicen, assembly GCA_013399875.1. Taxonomy (NCBI): domain Eukaryota; kingdom Metazoa; phylum Chordata; class Aves; order Passeriformes; family Artamidae; genus Gymnorhina; species Gymnorhina tibicen. Next base: position 630,999 of record VXAZ01002365.1, on the reverse strand, counting down.
GTCCTGCCCATTAAACCCACTGGTACAGCAATTGCAGAGTGAAGGTCAGCCTGTGCCACAACTGTGGGACACCTGGATGTCATGGATTTGTTTACCACATCACAGCAGTGGAGGCTAGTGTTAAAATTTGAAGTGTACTGGTCTCTGCAAACATTATGTTTCCTAGCTTGTGATTTCCATTAAAAAGATCTTTCATCCTCTTGTTGCTTGGTTGTTTGCTGGTTTGGGATTTTTTACCAGATGAGAACATCTGTATACTGGCATTGGAAAGGAAAGGGAATTATCCTGTAGCAGGAGCCAATAACGAATGAATTGATCAATTTTTGTTTTGGAGAGGAGGGAACAGAGGGTAGGAAGACATGGGAGGAAGTGCTAAATGTTCAATTAATCAAATGAACTAGCAGGTTCAGCTTTGGAGAGTGCTTTATATGATATATTACCATGCAATCAAATGGCAGTATGGTGTGTTTTGGGTTACATCAAATTCAATTTCATTTCCTGTAAGCTGTCATGATGAAAATGAAGGCAAAAGCTGATTCTGTCGATCTCTTTTGCTCTAACCTACTGGACAGCTCCTCAGTGGACAAATGAATGTTTTCCTTAGGTTAGCTATATATGAACATCATCTAAACTTAAACACTGTGAGGTAATGATTTGCTCATGTGAATGGCTTCACTGCATGCCTTTGGGACATATTTAGGATGTCATTTGAGTGAATGCACAGTGCGTATAGCTTACTACGTGATGCTAAATTTTTGTTGCTCTTTGGTTTTGTTCTTCTTTTCTTTCAGTATTGCCAAAATCCATGATGATGGCTAATATTTTTCCAAATGCAGAAGTGAGTCACTTTTTAAAGTGGTTGAAAACTAACGACTGGGGGTTGGGGGGGTGGAAATTAGTACTGCAAGCTTAAACAGGTTAATTTTGCCACTTTGGATCAGTCTTCAGTCACTAACACACCCTGCATCTAAGGACTGAATCTTACAATCACGTTCCCCTAAAGCATAAACAATTAATGCGGTTGTGTGAATGAGGAGGCTTAAACCAACATAGGAATGCATTGCAAAGTAGGGATGTACCTAAGTATATTCTTAAATGCTCACGGCTTTAATGAAAGTCTTGATTGTTGGCCAGTTACTACAGCGCTGAAGTGTTACTATTTCATATTCCTCTCATTATAAGAAACTCGAGTGGGTTCGCTAGCCTTAAGTTACACAAAGTGAGTAATTCTTCGGTCCTCGTAGCATCTGCAGCTCCTGTCGCGCACCACCACCGCCAATCTGGAAAGAAGCGTAACCTGGAGGAGGGAAGGAGGCAGCAGGCCAGGCCTGAGAAGGAGAGCTAGGACAGAGACTACCTGAGATACACAGAGACCGTGTTAGCTCCTACTTACTGATGTTAATTTGTAATTTTCATGAGCGCTATGATCAAATAAATTTACAAAAACATAATCCAGATTGCTGGGGCAGAGGAGCACTGAACACAGGGCTGTTCAAACATCCTGTGTATTATTGGCCCAGAGCCATTGCCAGCTGCAACATTTTTCTGCTAGAGAGATGAAATTGCTGCTCCTGAATGCACACAAATATTTAAACAACCAACACAATATAAAGCAATGGATATAAGGATGCAGAAGTAAATCAGCCTTTTGGCAATATATCTTGACAGGAGAGCAACAACCTAGTAAATCCCATCTAGCTTTTGGCAGAGCCTTAGCCCCAACGCTGGCCTCTAAAAATACATTTGTGTATAGATTTGATAGCAATCCCAACTTCTTGGGTCTTGGTTTTCCTTTCATCAAGTTATTACTAACACAGCACATTTGACATGACTGTTCCACTTCATCTGAGACCTGCAAAATAAATATTCTCTTTCATTTACATTGAGTAATAACTATAAATAATTTGCATTTACAGCACCTTCTCTTGAAAACTGAAAGCACTTCATAAGTAGGAGGATCAGAGCCCTTTAATACTTCTGAGAGGCAGTGTATTATTCTCCCTATTCAAAACTAGAGGAGCTATTGCAGAGAAAGTGTCACATTTGGTGTTACGGCTGAAAGAGAAAGGCAGAGCCTTGAGGAGACGTGGAGCCCCTTGAGTGCTTTTGCCACAAAACCGCCCAGCAGTAAATGAGAAAACTGCACGCACTATAAAAAGGGTAGTCACTCTGAAAGAAGTCAGTAGCAGTACCTCTGATATACTAAGCCATTTTCGAGTCAAAGGATTTTTATGAAACCTGTTCATTTGAAGTACTTCCCATGAGGCATTTTGAGTCAGATTCAGNGGGGAAATACTAACTAGCATCGAGGGAAAGGTCAAAACTGCACAGACTTGCAAATGTGGGAAATAACCAGGCTGTCTACAACTCAACCCAAGGAATGCTGGTAACTGGAGACCTCAGTCCTCGCACCCCGTGTGCCTCAGCAGACTCCTGCTGACTTGATGCTCCTCACAGCGGCAAAGACCTCTCACAAAGGCACTTTATGGCACTGAAGTGTTCAGAAGGCTCCCTCTTCTGCACCGTGAGGGTGGAGGGAGCTGGGCTGATACGAAGCCGGGTTTGTGCCGTCTCAGTGCCTTGTGACGGGAACTACAGCAATATGTTGCCTAGTAATGATCTTCCCAGGGACTCAAAAGGCTTTATAAATTTTTAATGCTCCAAATTCGTTTTCTGATAGCCTTAATACAGGTTTATGATTTCAGTCTGTGAAACAATAGCTACTGCATGTTCCCAGTTATTAAGGTCCTACATTTTTTGTTTAATTTTCAGTAGTATCTCAATTTTGTGTGAAGCTGCTTTTTTAGTAAGAGACTTGGCAAGTTTTATCAATCTCGGCTCACTGTTCTGTGCTGGCCACAACACAGGGTGATTCAGGTCTCGTGCAAATGAGTTTCAGAGTGGGTTTAACTTCTGAGCTCCCTGTGGAGTGGCTCCTCCTTTACACCAGGGTGGAGGCAGGATAAGGATCAAGCTATTGATATTTACAACTTATCTTCCCTAGGAACTGTGCACCAGAGTCTACTTCTGTGATACGGGTAGTGAATATATCCATTCTGCTCCACTTACAGGCATTTGTTTCCTGTAATATAATTTTTAAGGTAGTTCAGCAAAAAGAGATTTTTTTTCTTTTCTTTTTGATCTCTCTTAAAGCTTTTTTCTTTTCTTTTTGATCTCCCTTAAAGCCCTATTCCTACTTTTAGTTACTGTTGTTTAATTCTTAAGGACAGAAAGCAGACTCGTTGAGCTGCTTAAGTCTCTCATTAATCACTCCAAGCTAGCACGGTTTGTGTCAGCTGCAAGTCTAACGCAGAAGAGGGCAGCAGAGGCAGGGACCGTACATCTACCCACGTGTCTCTTTGTGGCATGCTTGTACCTGTTCTTCCCTGGTTTTTTGTCGTTTTAGTCCTGCTCCAATTGCATGATGGACACGTTGGCACCATAAGGTCTGCAGAATCAAGAGTCATTGCCTCTGCCTGTGGCATGTCAAGACCCCAGGCCCCCACCATGACCAACATAGACCAAGTGAGCAAAGTTAGATGCAGTGCCAGAGAACAGAGTACACGGTGGGAAAAAAGAGCTTGTCTTCACCCTGCTTGGCTGCAGCAAGCTGTGAATCAGGTAAGAACACTGGGAGAGCATTGGTGCTGCATGTCTGCAACACTGCAGGTTTGCTCCTGCCTCCTACACAAGTCACTTGTGGTGACAGTTTGCTCTCTGCCAGCAACAACCTCTGGTCATCATGGATGAAAACTCCTTCAGTTCCCCAAGGAGGAGCAGTTTGGATACTCTGCTATGGGCAATAAACTGTTCATGGAGATGGTTGATTTTCTCCTATCTGAAGGGTGTAGATAGGGGTGCCATGTCTGCAGCTTTCCCCTTCCTTTACGCTTCTTTCTTTACATTTCTTCCTTTCTCCTCTTAAGAAAACTTTACAGAGGGAAGTGTATGTGTTAGGCAACTGCTCGCTTCTATCAGTGCTTCTTGAAGAGCTTATGGTTCCTGGTTATTTATCTGGTTTGTGTAAATGAGAATGTGGCACTTGAGTTGTGTTTGAATGGAGAGAACAAAATAAGTAATGGTATGATGTGTTAGGCAGTTTTTCCTCTTGAAGACATAATGAGGCTGTTTACTGCTGGATCATTGTTTCTTCCTGCAAGCTCTGTTGTAAAACCTCTTGCTGCCACCGTCAGGACACCAAAATATAAAATTTTTTTTTTTTTTTTTTTTACATTATACAGAATCAAGTAAGTCAGTAGAACCAATAAAAACATCACTGAGACATAAATCTTTTGAATGTACACAATAATATGTACTGGATTGTTGTCTCTCCAGGGAGATGTCCATAAGGAAAAGTGTGTGTGTGTCAGGGGATATGTCTATAATCTGTGCAATAGTCATCTGGTAAATAAAATCTAATTAAAATAGCTTGCATTGCACATATTCATGGACATGAATTAAAGGGACATTTAATAATGACACTGTAAAAACATTAAGAATATTTTTGCTTGTACTTCAGTACCTGATGTATGGCTCACTTAATATTGTCTTCTTTCCATGTTGATGACGACTGCCTTCATGAATTCTCAGAGAGATTTTGTGTATAATCTGGAAACCTAAATTCTTAAAACGTTCTTTCTGACACTTTGAAAATTCAGTCACAACTTTCTATGAAATATTCAACTATCTAGCACCAAATATAGCCAGGAAGTACCACATCAACGTGGTATCACTTGGCTATCATCAGGAGGTGTTGCTGGAGGCTGGACTGGGCAGGGTGTCAGGACATGGAAATGGTCTCCTTCTAATGTGATGTATATTAGCAGAGAATTTGATATTCTCTGTATAGATTTGTGTAGTAGCTTTGTGAAGTCCAAACAAAGAATCACTAATACAACAATAAATAATAAAGGCATTTCAGAGTACACTGCAATGCAACACACCAGACAGCTTTTGCAGCCAAGCATGTGGAACAGCATGTGCTCTACTGTCCCGTCTGCATTAAATTTTTGTTTACTCCTATTTACTAATAAGTTATATCCCAATCCAGGTGAATATGGTTTGGATGTTTTCAATTAAAATTATATCAGCCTTAAATCAAACTGTCTTCCTTGAAGAAGTCAAGCTGCCCTCGTTCAATGTCAGTAGCTCTCTACCTACTGTGCAGTTTCTCCAGTCCACTGCTGTGCTCTTGCTGCTGCGCCTAAGGACCCCAGGACCCCCATGGGTGTAAAAGCAAATCAAATACATAAAGAATTTACAGGCACACTAAAGGTAAGTAGATATTTACTGTCAGCAATTATGTGCATACCTGCATCCTCATTGTCCAGTGACATCACTGGATGTTCTAAGGAATGCCCTTGTGACTTTAATGCTTTAATGTGTGTAACGCAGCGCTGGAAAATTTGTAGGAAGAACATTTGCTTTCCTGAATGAAGAGGACCCAGTCTTTGATTAGCAAGTTGTTTTGGGACGTGTTTGGTCTTTTATGGCTGTATCAAAAAGAACTTCCTGTAATTCCTAGTAATTCCTTTAAAAGGAGAGGCAAATTAAAGTGGAAAGCAGTGGGATTACCAGGGCAGTGAAGAGCCATTTGTTATGGTCATTTATGGGAACAGTTTTGAGAACACATAGGGGTTTCTCCACAGCTCAGTAAAGGGAAGTGTTTGGCCCTGATGGGCTTATAGAAGAGATCACAGGGAAGTCCATGGAGGAAGAGGCCATGGAAAATGAAGAGGTGCAGAGTGAGGACAGCTGCAGTCTTGTACCTTGCAGCTGACAATCTCTTGTGGGATGGATGGGGATTTCTTCTGGACTACAATTCTTGAAGTGCTAGGGAAATACTCTGGGTCATCAAGGAGGCTGGAAGAGCAGGAGAGTATAGGCTACAGCAGAGCTAGCAGGTTTGAGGTCTAGGTCTGAGACTGGCAGAGGTCTTCCAGTCTTAGGAATGGGGCAGGAAGGTTCCCGGGTGGGGGACTCATTTAGCTGAATTTTAACTTTGGAAGAACTTTATACCAAAGGAGCACAAAGCACAACAGCAACTCCCCAGCCTGCTTAGGGCAGCTGATTCAAGTGTGGAATCAAGGCATGCTATCAGCTAGCTAGCTATGTGTTACTGCAGACCAGTAAGGACAGTCAGGCTGCTGGGAGGGTAGTGTTGCACAGCTGTGGTTGTGCTGAAAATTACTCGTGTTCTGGATGAACATTTACAGACTTTCAGGAAAAATACTTCCAATTATCTGAGTTTCCATGGAGGTCTGTGGAGGAAGACGTGGTCCTTCAAGACCAGCCTCTAATCCATTTACCATCCATGCAGTTTTACACAGTGCTAACAGCTCAGATTACATCCAGATGGGGAAACGGTGTGGCTGTGCCATTCCTTCAGCCAGTTCTCCCCACCATGGAAACATGCTCTGCTCAGGCTGCTGGAACAGGTGACTGGCTTTGCTGTATCGTCCCTTGCACTTGCACCAGCCATGGTCTGTTAAGTAACTAAATGCAGGAGGAGTAGTTTTGTGTGAGGTGGAACTATGAAGATCCAGTACTGTCTCACATCTGAATTATCTGGAATCTAAGGAGACATGAACTCTAGCAGATGATTTTCCTCTACTTGAGAAGAAATGGTTCATAATGTTTCTCCTCCATGATGCTAAAGAGGGCAAAATGTCACAGCCTTTCCCTCAACAGAGGCACTAGTAGGATTTTTCTTCCCTTCCCAATTACTTATTTTCATTTAATTATGCTAAGCATCATTTTTTCCAACTCACAGTAGCTGGGTTAAGCATACTTGGTTGTTACTCCCCTGTTTGTGACCAGTCTCAAACACACTGAGAGTGGTTTAATTTTGTAGGTGCTCACCTCCAAAACAAATACATCTGTCTGCCTGCACCAGCATAGCATCTGCTAGCCTTCCAGCAAAGAGCTAGAAGAAGTCAAAATTAGAAGAAGGCTGTATCCCTGATATAGCTGAGTAACAAGAGCTGTAAGCAGGTATTTGTGACCCTCTGAGGATGCTCTTTGCAGGAAAGGTACCCAAGTAATCAGAGTACTGGGAGTCCTACTCTCAGCTCTGGAGAACATGTTGGGGTCACACTGAGAGTAAGGCTGTGGAAAGCTGCTATTCTCTGCAGCGAGAGCGATGCAGGACAATCTGAAACAAAATTTTAGTGGGAACAACCACTCTTGCTTTGTGCTTTCCAGAACCAGAGGCAAAAATACCTCCTTCTTTTATTAATGCACTGGGTATATATGGATGGTTCCCTTTGCTCTCCTTCCACATTTTGGGTATGTTTGCATATTGTATTACAATTACCTACAAATGGATTTGATAGGGACAGATTCCAGCCCTGAATATTTAAATAGTCAGACTGGACTGATGTATCTCTTTGTGCAAAGATGAGATTCTTTTTTTTTCCACGTAAAGGTACAGAAGGGCAGGGGGGGAAGGCTAAGGGGAATGTGGGAAAGGCATGAAAAATGAGGAAAACGGCACCTGGAAAGGGCAAAGGGAAATGGAAAGAGCTCCACACACAAGCCTTCTTTGGCTCACAAATTTAACATGTGTGTAATGTTTCTTATGAGAAGTCATGTGAACAATTTAAACTAGCCCCTAGGCAAGTCTAATCTGAACAAGCTGCTCTGAGACAAGCTACAAATTGCAGGATTTAATAAAAAGGGTTAGCAGAACAGAGGATAACACAGGAGGGGAAATGCTAGTACAATATCAGAACTAGAAATGAAGTCTCTATGAGCAGATCCTAAAAACACATTACACTGAGGTAGCCAAGGCTGAAAAGGAGATATTGCATCAAAATTCTGCCCAGTTGGGGGTGTATATTGCATAAAGTATCCTGACACTGACTTCCTATCCATGAAGAGCGCTACAGTTCTTTTATCTCATTTGCACTCCTGCTGTGTCCTTGTCTTACATTGTGTCGCTACCATTAGGTGTCACCACTCCACAGCAGCAGATTTCTGAGGAAACTCTCCTCTAATATGACAGATGCACTCTTTCTTCCTTAAGGGTTCCTCTACTCCTACAAAACAATTTTCCTGGCTGACAAGCAGAGCTACTGCAGCAGACAGCAAGAGTGGCATTGGATGAGACTGAGCAGATGCTGAAAGTCCCTGGCGTTGTTGGAACAGTTTGGTTTCAGGCTCTTAATATNGCTCTGTGTGGGCTTGGCCGCGTGCCTCCATCGCACGGGTCAGAGAGAAGCTGTATGCGAGGTGCCCGGACACCGCCAGGAGTTCCTGAGCCAGGAATTCTTAGGGAAAAGCAACAGTTTCCTCCACCAGCCAGGCCACACAGCGACATGTAGGTTCAGCCTCAACACTGTAAAGCAAGGCTCCCACCTGGCCCTCAGAATGCCTCGCTTGCCTTGCTCCAGACTCAATTGGCTGGAATGAGCTGGGTCCGAGCTTTGCCACTGCACCTGCATGTGGTGCTTCTTGGCTTCACATCATCCGTGCTTGTCCAACAGACCAAGAGTTTATCTGTGGGTTCACAGCAGCCCAAGTGGCAATGGGGCTAACGTGGCTAATTGTGTTTCATGAGGAAAACAGCTGGAAATGTGTTCTTTTCTCTCTGCCTCGTACCGTAATCCTCTGCACCTTCCCCACAAGAAGAGATTGTACAACAGGGGATTGAACTCTGGTACAACACTACTCCTGGGACATACAAGTGTCATCTGCTTGGAAAAACAGATTTTGGAAATATCAAAATGATTTGTTAACTGGTCACAATTACAGGGATGGCCAGCAAACCTCACTCAAGTTTTCATGGAGTTAAACAACTCTTTACACAGAAGTTTCCATAATAAACTGTTAACAATGGCTGAAATATCTAGTTCAACCAGTTTAGGTGTGCGCAAGCTTGGCTTCCAAGCAAATTCTCAAGCAAAGACAGTAAGTTGTTGTCCTAGAGCTGCTGTCTGACCCCACTCCTTGAAGAGTAGGAGGGCTCCAGACCCCTGAGCACAGTGGCCAGGGCAGGGCATGAATTGCCAGACTGCAACCAGGAACATCTTTCCAATTAATTCAATACCTGCAAAAAGCCAAAAAAATTTTTTGAAATTCAAGGTTCAATTTTTCTCCTGTAACTGATATTTCCTTAGCAACATAACCAAGTGACTGAAGGAGAGAACATGAGTCACAATGTGAAATTAATACTATTTGTAATTTTTGCTGATGGGTGAGCGCTCTGTCACGCTGACTGCTGCCGCCAAGCTTATTTTGGCTGGAGACTGTTCAGACCCATTTCTTGGGTGTGACAACCTCTTCTTTACTATTGGGAGAGTAACACCAACTGAGCCAAGTGTGAGGGCCCCATGGTAATAATCTCTTCCTACCTTTCACCCTTCTCCCATCAAGGGAGAAAGCTAGAGGGTTTTCTTTCCTTTCCACATGCTCTTGCTCCTTAATTAAGTTGTATCCAAAGAGGCTGCAGGGACCCTGTGATGCTAGGCCCTGCAACCATATGCCTTCCCCATGAAGCTTAGTAGTCAAAATCACAAGCAAGATGAAGGGGAAACTACTCTCATTTAGCAAAACTTTCAAAATCAATTACACAAAGAGCCTGTGGCAGAGCCCAGATGAGCATCATGTTCTCTGAAATCCCAGTCAGTGTCTTAGACAAGATCTGCACTGAGCAGACCCGTATCCTTCCAGTCAGACACCACACGTCCCAGTGGGATATATGGCTTGCCAGGGACAAAAATGATATATCTAATTAGGAATACAATCGATTAGGAGAGTCCAGAAGCAGGCTGAACCAAGGGCTCACCTCACTCAGTACGTTTGGCCTGTTTAAGGAGAACAGCTTAAGATGAAATATGGAGTGATTTTTACCCCTGCTATAATCTCCCAGGTTATGGAAACCTGCACTTTATAGATTTCCAGGAGCTGGAAGCTGCATCCACTCAGAAGTGTTTTAAAGCACTGTTAGATCTGGACTTCACAACTGTTTAACTCTTTTGAATCTGTTTATAGTCCCAGTGTCCACAACATCCTGTGACAACGAGTTTCATAGTTTAAATGGCTGCATTTAACTCAACTGCATGAAAAACAGCTTTCTTTTTCATACCTGCTTGCCAAAAATTTCATTGTTTGCCTCCTAATTCTCCTTTTATGAGGAACAATAAATAACCACTCTCAGTTCATCTTCCCCAGACCACGTGTGATTTTATAGACATCTATTTTTAAAAATGTTTGAAAATACATTCCCTGAGCTTTCATCAATATCTTCACAGAAATATAACAACTGTTTCATATTACTTTGGTTGAAGCTTGCTGTGGCTATTGTCCAGCTACATATTTTAGCAACAAAAGTAAATCTATTCAGCTCAGCCTCTTGCATCATTTTGTGTATTTGTCTGGCAATATTGCTTCCTCCTTTTCAGGGTTTGGTGGGAAGTATTTATTTAAAAGCAAGACTGGATGAATACTTCCCTCATTGAACTGTCTCAGACACTCAAGGGTACTTCAGAGATCAACTGGAGGAAAATTGGGGTAGGGGTAGGGGGAATCCTGCTGGATACCGGCAGTGGAAGAAGGGCAAGCACTGCACTTCCCATGAGCTGGACTGATGGCTGGAAAATATCACCCGTCAGGGGGCACAAGTCCTCAAAGGGTGACTAAACTTCCAGCACCTCTTTGCTTGCATGGGGGTTCACCCCATGGTTTGAGGTTTTGCTGTCAGCTGCGAATAGGAATGGGGTACAGCTATACATTAAATGCAAGCTGAAGTCAAAACCGGGTGTAGCTGCTTACTTCTAATAAATTTTGGGAGAGAGGCTGTGCAGTGTGAAAGGTCACATGCGGGATTTCCTTTCCTTTCCTTTCCTTTCCTTTCCTTTCCTTGCCTTGCCTTGCCTTGCCTTGCCTTGCCTTGCCTTGCCTTGCCTTGCCTTGCCTTTCCCCATGTTACGGCCCTAGCGGAAAGAGAGCCTGCCCTGCATGTCTGTGCTCTCATGTTTGTTGATTTCTTTGAGGTGCTTGGCACACTTTTAGCCTCCTTCTGGCAGCCCATACACTGATGTAAAATTTACCCTGCCAGGAGATGCTGGTAAGCTAATGAGGGCAATCAGACAGGAAACAAAAGTTTAAAAAAAAATAAATACCCCACAACTGAAAAGAGAAATCTATCAATTGCTGGTAGAAATGGTGCATTTTATATTCTGTGAGTGGGATGGTGGTGAGAAGGCTTTATGCTGCACTTTGTAAAAAGCAGGAGAGAAGGGATGTTGGGAAGATTTAAGCTGCTATACCTGCACCAGAGCACATGTGGTCTGTCTGCCCTGCTTCTGAGAACCATCTTGGTGGGGATGGCCAAGGCTCAGTGGGTCCATGGGCTCCTTGGAGAGTGGCTGGGTTATTCCATCAGCCTTGCATGGTACTCCTTACAGCCCAGCCCTGGCTAATGGGGGGCAAGATGGTGAAAGGTGTCAGTCTGGGAAGATGGGGTGCTTTATTCCTCACAGAATCACAAATCCTTCATTGCTGACTGTTTCTCTCCTGGCTCACAGAGAGCATGGCTGAAGGAAGGTCTTACCATTGGTCCTGGCAAATTCCAATTCCTAGAACTACAAAGGGGATGCAGCCCCCTTGGCCACCCTGGAATGCCTGAAACCAGATCCCAGACAGCTAAAGGGGCTCCCTGGGACTTCAAGCAGAAACCTGCAGAGGTCAGGCTCTTGCAAAATAAATGTATTTGAACATGTCTTCTGACAAAGTCTTTCAGACTTATTATTTCTCCTTAATGAGATTATTTGAGCCAAAATTACTTCAGCTTCTGCTAAAGAGAGCCACCTATGCTATTTCTTCAGTCCAGACTGTGCAGTGTTTTCCGAAGCACCCTGGTGTGTGTTCAGGATGAGAAGATCCTACTCCTCTGAGTAGTCCTAGCAGTTATAAGAAGTATTTCTTGCCATGCCTGAGGGAGTGCCTATATCTGAGTGCAATTCTTGATCATCCAGAGTTTTTGACTCTGGCCTCTTGGGCTTTCTTCAACCTTTGTCTCTGCTGAAGATGGCCTTGGACAACTCAGCAAAGACTTTCCTTCAGGTCACGTGATGAGTAAAGTGCAAAAGCATCTCTGTTCACCCCTGGTTATCTGGACTCAGTCAGACTCAGGGAGTAAGGATGCAGCCCCAAAATTTTCCCTTGCACTGGGGATATCCTCCACCTATTTCAGCAGGGAAACCAAGGAGGAGAAGTGGAAAGGTCTGCAGTTCATGGCCCTGAACGAAACCTGCACAGGACCCCTTTCCTCTTGGTGTGAAGCCTTTCCCAAGAAGGTCCTGTTTCCCAGATCTGGAGCTCTCTGTGCACAGAAAGGGCAGGGCTGTGGACATCGTGCTGTAGCAACGTCACGTAGCTGAGGTTATGCACACGGGGGCCAAGAGGAGGAGATCAACGCTGCCACTGAGAGCACCACATGTGTGGAAACCTGGATGGATGGAATACTCCATAGGTTTTTAGGGGAGAGACTTCCACCTGAATAGCATATTTAATCAGTTCATGTATTATGTTCCATGTTGTGCAATAAATTGTGAGAGAAGTAGGAAGACACTTCTGCCTTGTGAAATATCCATGGCAAAAACCAGCTGTGCAAGAAGTATGGAAATTATTTCCTGTGTTGTGAAAGGCTGGCTGTGCCTGTGGTAAGGGTCTCCAGTTGTTCTCAGACTTGGGGCATGCACATACAGACAAAGGGGGAAGTCTGCTAGCACATCTATTTGGGGAGACTTCACTTTACAGCCAGAACACTGTGGTCTTTGTGGGTATTTCTGCAAAGGAGCTGAGATATCCAGAGCAAAGAAAAAGCAGAGACAACTAACGAAGAGCATCGCAGGGAGCAGCTTATCATGCAGAGTAAACACTGGTACTTATTGACCTGTAGCTGAAATGAGGATAAGGAAAGGCTTGCCTGTGCTTGAGAAACAGAGGACAACACTGTGAACAAGCAGTTTCTGTTCACACCCTTACAGCCCTTCACTGAGGAGTGATAAAGAATCACATTATAATTCAGTGATTTTGGAGAAAGCATTTGTCTTTGACTCTTTCGATAATTCTTTTGCTTCCTTTCTCTCTTTTTTTTTCTTTCTTCTGCTCTATAATATTGTTTGATTAAACTTCTTTCATTGCTGACTGTGAGAAAACAGAGTTTTTTTAAGTATTGGCATAGAATAACTCCATTTTTTCAGCTTGAACTCTACAAATTAAGGCCAATGCTGCTGCCAGGCAAAACCTAGCAGAAAAGTCACAGAGGGAAATTCAGGCTTAAAAATATGAGATTCTTATGCGTCCAACACAGAGCACTTGAAATTTGGAGAGACTGACAACATCACATAAGTCTGCATGGTAATATAAACATTGCTCTAATAAGTAGTCTTCAGCTCACACCCTGAGTCTATGCATAAGAGGGGGCAGAAATGTAATATCGAATGTTTTGCAAAAAATTTCCATTTGTTGGTGCTACATCAACAGCAGAATGCTGCAAGTGGTGTGACTGTAGTAAACCAGGCAGAAGAAATAAGCAATGCCTCTGCAACCTCAAAAGTTACAGGGATACTATTGCCCTAACTGTAGAGAGGAAAGCACATGACTGAGCTTTTCTTACAAAATTGTAATACAAGCTTTTGCTGTTTAATAAATATTTCTTCTCTGCTCCCGCTCTTGAATAAAGACATCTTTAATCGAGATGTATAGGACTTCCACTTTTTTGGAAGGATTACGTCTTTGAGTAATAAAGTATTTTTTCTGCACAATTATTTTGTTTCTACTTGTGGTTTTGCTCTGGTTTTCATTCCTGCTCTGAATATGGATGTGAGGGACAAATATCCAGATAATTACTTGCACCGTTTCCCTGAAGAATCAAAGAAATGTTCCAAGAAGCCAATCTAAGTGTAAAAAAAAAAATCAGGGCTAGTTAAGGGAAATCCAAGCTACTGATCTACAGAAGTAGGCCTGACAATGAGCTCAAAAGCAGCCCAATTGCTGCATGTTACAGTGACCAGATTTGGTATGGCCTGGTGCAGAAGCAGGAGGTGATGGATGCCTTTCCGTGAATCTGTTGGTGAAAGTCCAGCAGCAGATCTAGGTGCAATTCCATAGCACTCCTGTAAAATGAGGAGCCTCTGCTCCAGCACTCACACCGTTCCAGGAGTTGCACACACCACCTGAGACTGTAACTCATGGGACTGGAGTCCCATCACAGTGAGCAGTTCCATGAGCAGTGGGTGACCCTTTCAACTCATTGCTCACCCCCCACCCCATTCTCAGGTGCGCTTCCTCCTCCTGTGGGCTGGACCTTGGATTTCTCGTAGAAGAGTCTCAGCCATCAGAATTTATAAAAATAAACAATTCAATAGAATGGTACAGCAGCAGATCAGCTTGGGCTGGATGCCTTGGGAGACCTCTCCCCCGCCCTCCCTATGCTCATCACATGCCTTTCTTGGTCCCGTGGTGATTTTTGGTCTGGGGTCTTCTAATACGTTTTTGGATTCTTTNATTTCTCGTAGAAGAGTCTCAGCCATCAGAATTTATAAAAATAAACAATTCAATAGAATGGTACAGCAGCAGATCAGCTTGGGCTGGATGCCTTGGGAGACCTCTCCCCCGCCCTCCCTATGCTCATCACATGCCTTTCTTGGTCCCGTGGTGATTTTTGGTCTGGGGTCTTCTAACACCTTATTGGATTCTTTTACTCTGTGTCCATGCAGGCAGGCCATTCACTGCTCTTATATTGTCAAGTTGTGGCTTCTGCCGAGAGGTGTAGCCTCCTTATCTTGTGGTTTATGCTTGTGGTGCACCTGCTCACTGGCAGAGCATGGGAAACAAAAACGTCCTACACTTAGGATAAACATCACTTAGCAACAACCAAAACACGGGTGTGTTATCAGTATCCTTCTCATACTAAAGACAAAACACAGCACAGTACCAGCTACTAGCAAAATTACTAATACAAGTATCAACAATATCTTTCAACATTCCTAACTCTAAAACAATACCCCAAGTTTATCCAGAGGCCAGTTTGTATTGACCTCCAGAAATAAGGTCTCTCAAAGCTGAATCCTAAGTAAACAAGCATGAAATCTCATCTTGGAAAGCTTTAGATGTTAAACAACAGAAAAAACCATCCCTTTTGTGATCATTTAGTTTATTCTGCATGAAGATGAGCATCTGCAACCTATGCAGGTGAGCGTGCTTTGTGTGAAACATATATACCATCTCTTTTTCTTCAGTGTTAGTTCTTGGATGCTTAAAAGTTAGTATGAGCTTGTTTGCTTGCTACCTCATGGAACAGAAAGGACCCAACCACCCAGAAGCAGAAGTTTTGAAAATTGATGACTGAGAAGATTGTGAAGCTAGTAATAGCTATAGATACATGTAAAACATAGATGATTTCTTCATATACCACAATTCTGTCTGTATAATAAATTTGGAATGCACTAGAGTTCTCAGATGGAGAAGGATGTTGCAACCCACTGCTGCTACACGCAAGTAACATGACCAGAACAAGGAAGTGTTGTCATCCATGGTATTTCAAAACATTTAACAAAGGAAAAAATTGAGACAAAGCAAAATCCTGAATAGGCAAAATTATGTAATAGACATTTAGCATTTCGAAAGTAGCAGAAGAGTTAACTGTGCATCATCTAGATTTTTGGGTTTGGGGCAGGAATTATCATTACTTGAGCCAGTCATGATGACACCCTGAGGTTGCCAGATCTCCATGTACAGTTAAATAACATCCTCTGGAGAAGAAAACACACTGCACACCTTGAAGTGGTAAAAAGGAATTGTGCCATAACTGTGTAGAAATACAGTCAGTTCAAGTAGCAATTTTGAAGTTAGTTACTTAATAGTGTATCCCAAAGTTAAAGGTTAGCATTATCAAATGTGTATTGTGATTTTTGGACACTTTTCTTTTGAAATAGTATGAGTGAATCTGAACATCAGGTCTCTGTAGTAGGTTAAACATATCCTAAAAGACATAACCTAAAAACTGGGGCTAATTTTTCTGGTGGTGTAATCTGTGTGCATGTCTAGCAAAATGGAAATTATATTTAACAGACCATCTGACAGGTAGAGATAGAACTGTATGAAGTGTTTGTTCACTTCTACAGAGAAGACAGCACTGAGGAACTGTCTTGCTCAGGAAAAATAAAATAAATATAATAGACATTCTAAAGCATTGTAAAAAATAAATAAATGGAGA
The DNA here is from genome assembly GCA_013399875.1 of Gymnorhina tibicen. Lineage (NCBI taxonomy): Eukaryota > Metazoa > Chordata > Aves > Passeriformes > Artamidae > Gymnorhina > Gymnorhina tibicen. The sequence continues at coordinate 614,774 of VXAZ01002365.1, read as the reverse complement.
ATAAACTACTACTAAGATACTGCTTTAAAATGTTTTCCATCTACATGTCCCAGGAAACTGGATCCATTAATGGTCATTCATGTACAAAGTGGAACAGTTCCTTGTACATCGCTATGGTCAAGTATTAAGTGCTCAAGATGTTAAGAGCTACTGGAGAAAAAGTGGACATCTAATTTACCCTTCTTATAAGCTAATGTGGACAGATGCCAGGCTAGTCTGGAGGAGCCATAAAACCACAGCATGCACTGGGGTCGAATGCCTGATGGTGGCCTGGGTATTTTTTAACTGACAGGTAGGTCAGTGTCCTATCTGGTTTTTATTAGTGTTGTTCCAGTGACCCGAGTGGAGCTGCTGGAACTTGCAGCACCTGAATGCCCAGACCTGTGTAAAGACATTGGAAATTCTCCATGAAGAATCAAGGTGGAGCAAAGGGCTTGTATTGTCCTAAATTGTCAGTTCATCATGTTTACATTGGATGTCCTGACGTGCAAGAAAGCTTGTGAACAATTTGTCATTGTCTGTTCCTGCTATTACCCCTTGATGAGCATTTATAGTGACATTTTCTAATCTGCTCTACCTGATCTCCCTATTCATTGATTGGTTTACTTCCAAGTGATATGCAATTAACATAAGTTATTAAGTTTGAGAAGGGGGTCCTATCTTCTTTTCCTTCTCCTTAGAGTAATCACCAATATGAAACTTCCAAGCTACTCAGTTCTCGTAAGTTTATGTTTCATCATTACTAATTACACAAAGTGGTTTTTAACATTTGCAAACAGTATTTTGCTTTTCAAAAATCTCCTTGACAAAGGTTAATTAAAAGGTTTGGCAGAATTAAGTGTACATAAAATGCAGTTAGTTAAATACACATATGAATACAATACTCAGAGGACAGAATACATGAAATTACACAGTCCCCAGGGCTTGAACACACTTAAAACAGATGCTTTAGCAAGATGCCATTAACATGCTTATGCTGACACTCCAGCTCCCACCTCCCCTCAGTGCTGCTTTGCTACCAGCCTATGAATTCCGCAAGACTGGAACTAGTAGTTTACACTCCAACCTGTTCTTGTCTTGCTGGTTTGGCCACAAACCAGCCATAATACTGGCTCTCCATGAGCTATTGATAAATTGAGGATAACAAAATACACACATGATGGCAAGCCAAGTGGGAGGACTAGAAGCATCAAAAGAGATGAAGTTTAAAGCTGTGTGTGGATAATTTAAAAAGCATTTGAAGAAGAAATCTGGGCAAGAATTCTGCTATCAATACCAAATTGTTTGCTCCTCCAGATTTCATTAGTGCTCATTCAAATTTCCGTTCTGCAAAAAACTGCAGAAATCTTCCAGCCAACTGACCCCTCACCTTGTGCCTCCAGTGGACTCTGTCCATGAGGAAGCCATCCTGAACTGCACTAGAATTCTCAGGAGGGTCTGAAACCAGTGGGGAGCTGTGTCTGGGCTCACTGGCACTCCAGCTATCCTGGCTCCACACTGCCAGCTGGGGACTGACAGCACCATGGGGATGTGTGGGAAGGATTTGGTAGCACAGGAGAAGGGAAAGAGGTTGAGCTGACCTGGATGACTCTGTTGAGAACAAAGTACCCTGCAGGTGGAGAGAGGCTGACCTTGTAAAACCCTGCTCAATGCCCTGAACTCCTTGTTCCTCTTCCTTTTACCTTTACCCATGCACAAATGAGAATGGCTTTCTGGGACTTTAGGAAATGTATGTTTACAGCAAAACTTTGCCTCTTGGGTAGTGGCTTGTGTGCTGTGAAAGCCAAACCTGAAAACAAGAACCACGACTAAGCAGGTATGAAATTGCTTACAAGACTCTTTTTTTATGACTAAAAACCCTGTCAGCAGAGTTCTGTTTTGAATTAATTGCTTTTTCTAATCCCTTATTGTTTTATGACAGCTGAAATTGCCTGACTGGATGCCAACATGCATGAACTACTAAATGGTTCTTGCATCTTATTTTATGGTCTGACCTCTGTTTTGAAATAAACTGCCTACTAAACAAAGTAAGTTCCCTTGATTTTCTGATGACATATATATGTGAATTTTGAGAAAGGGAAGTGAGAGTGGCAGGAAATTTAAAAATCACGAAAAGAAAATGTTATGGTTATTTTTACTTCCTTCTATGATACAGTAATAGACCTACTGAAACTCCTTGCCTGTTCTGACCTAGCTTGTCTGGGCATGGGGCTCTAGTCTAGCCAGTTTATACAAAGCTCCAGGGTGTCACTGTGGATGGTGCTCACATCCCCTCTTCTTCACGTGCTTCTCACATTCCCATCTCAGAGTCACATCCAGATGGGACAGCTGGATGGAGTGGTGGGATGCTCTTGAGAGGCCCATGGGCTTTGCCATCAGCTGGTGAGCCCACAGAAAGCACCTCTTGGTCTTGCTCAGTACGTTAAGCCTAGCATTCCTCCTGTGCCCTCAGCTCCCCACAGCTCCTGGTGTGCTGCTCCCATGGCTGTGCACACTTGGGCTGAAGGTGTGCTGCTTCAGGAACCAATTTCTAAGGGTGACAGAGGTTAGACTCTGCATTTGCTATTACATGGCCGTGCTTTCCAGCAATGTTGTGTCAAGAGTAAATGCCCTTTGTTGCCAAACTTTGCTGTCAAGTTCCCTCTTAGCTCTTATTACACAGAGAAAATTTCTCTTGTGTATATCCTCACTCGAGTGCTTGCTGCTGTTTGTGTGGCTGACGCAAGGTTGCTTATGGTACAGAACAATTTGCTTTCAATGTGCAGTTCAGGGCATCAAATTAGTTTTACCGAAACTTTCTGAGTGCACAAAGCCAGGACTAGAGCAAGGCTTGCCAGCCTCCTGCTCTGAACACCAGGCACACGCATCCCGCACCCCTCGCAGCTGGGTGTCTTGGCCTTTTGCCTCAGGTCCTAATTCCTTACTCCTTTTATGTGCAATTGGCCATGGAGCTACTTCCTGACTTGGAAAAAGAGAAATTTGGGCAATCATATTTACTGCCCAGCATCTGCTGAGCTCCCACAGACAGTAGGAGATCTCTTTTAGTAATTTCGTGCTGAACTGTGTAATAAATAAAGAAATACATTTTCAGCAAAAGGATTAAAAAAGAGGGGGTGCCTAAAAAAGCATTTTCAGCGATACTAAGTAAAGGTAAGCAGGAATGCTGGAGTCTCACAGCTGTTCTGCAAGCTACTCGTAGCTAGTGCACATACGGGCTCCGGCCAGGATCCAGTGAAGCCTCGGGGCTTTCCGATCACCAAAGTTCTCCCTTCGAGGACAAAAATGTCAGGCTGTGTTACCTCAAGCCAGGACACGGCCTCTGGCCTTCCACCTTCCCTCTTCTGCTGTGCCTGTTTGACCTGTCCTGCTTCCCGTTGCTTCTAACTCAGGTGAGGCTGGGTTAGGTTTTTTCCACCTTGGTTTAAGAAAAAGGGTGAGTGTTTTTGAAAGGTTTGCTCAGCTGTTTGAGCCACTAAAATATGAAAATACTCTCCGTGCGCCTGCTCTCAGTTCTGTGGCTGATCTTGTGAGACCCTGCAGCTACCCCAGCCCTGGAGCAGGTAAGCAGCCAGAGAAGGATCTGTTCTTCCTGCTCCAGAGTCGCAACGCTTTTCCTACGGCTGTCTAGGAACAGCTTTGATTTCCCAAAAAATTGATTTTGCCTGTGAGGTAGAGACAGCTAGCAGGAAAAGAGGAAAAAAAAAGGAAAACGGAAAACAGTCGTACCTCCCCGTCGGGGAATCGAACCCCGGTCTCCCGCGTGACAGGCGGGGATACTTACCACTATACTAACGAGGAACTGTACGAACAAACGTTCTTCAGTAGAGCTGATATTCTGTTTGGTGCTCGCAGCCTGGTAAGGGCCAATTCGCATGGTTCTCGGCTCGCTTTCCCCGCCTCTCTCGCAATGCACCATGAGTTCTGTAGTTCTCGCGCCGCGCCCCCGCCCTCTCCGCGCGGAGGGCGGCACTACACCTCCCAGGGGCCTCCCCTCCCCTCTCGGCGGCGGGCTCCGTGCTGCCCGCGGTGGCGCGGCCGGGCAGTGCGGGCACACGGCGCGCGAGCGATGGCGGACCCGAGCTCGTTCGCGTCTCCCGCGTGCTGTCTCACGCGGCACCTCTACCTGCGCTGCCGCGCGGACTTCGGCGCGCGGGCGCTGCGGGGCACGGTCGCCCTCACCGCGCGCGCGGAGCGCGAGGCGCTGCGCTGCCTGGTAACGGCGGGGGGCGGGG
>VXAZ01002365.1:575946-610499 GCA_013399875.1 Gymnorhina tibicen | reverse complement strand
GGGCGCGAGGGGACCCCGCGGACCGTGAGGGGCGAGCCCGGAGCCCGCGCTGCTGCCGCCTTTCCTCTCCCCCGTCTTTCCCTCGGCCGTCGTCCCGCTCCTTCTTTCCTTCCCTGCCGCCGCTTGGCCCTCCCTGGACCCTCCGCCCCTGCCTGCGGCTCGGCTGGAGACTGACAGCGCCTCGCAGCCCCCGGTTCCCGCTTAGCCCCCCAGAGCCGGCGCGGTGCGCAAGGGACTGTGTCTCTTCCCTTTAAAACGGCGAAGAGCATGCTACCGAAAAGATGGGAATAAATCACTGGAAATCTAGATTTAGGGCTTTTTTCACCTGTGTGTTTCGTTATGCCAGCTGCTTTCTCTGTTATCTCTGCAAATAGGCATATGAACCTCTTAAGCTTCTCATTATATGCGAAGTTTGGGGGCTGGTGGGCTTTTCTCATGCTGACTCTCTAAAATTCCTTTGTGGTTGGCGCTTATTTTTTTAGGAAAAGAGCCCAGTCCTATTAGTAATAAGGAGTAACGCCTTGTTTGTGCTAAAAATGAGTACTGCGCTATTTAATTCATCTTGCTTGCATGAAGGTCTGGATTCGCAGTGGCGTGTTCCAGGATGGAAGCTTTAGCAGGGGCTTTTATATCCTTCTCCTCACTTCACAGCAGTACTGTGGAGTTGTTACCTTTGTAGTTTGTTTAATAATCTCACTTCTATGGTTAGAAGTTGGTTTTCTTCTTCTTTCCCCTCCAGCTTTCCCAGATCAGTGCTGCTCTCTTAAAATGCTGATTCCCGGTGGTCGACACAGTTAGACAGCATTTCTGGTTTTACTTAGTAAATACTTTTTCCTTCAGAGAGACTTGTGTTTAAGATTTCATAGTGCTGCATTTATTATTACATTATTTAACTGGTATGCAATATGTTCTTTATCACAGATCCTGGATACAAGAGATGTACAGGTATTTAAAGTGACTGTAAATGGACAGGATGCACAATTTGCTTTTGGAGAAAAGCACAGTTTCAAGGGGACCCCCCTAGAAATCACATTTCCTAATGAACTAAGAAGGTACACACTTTTACCTGTTCCTTTAGGTGGTTTTCAAAATTCACTATATAAGCTGCTTGTCTGCCTTATTTGGGTTGTTGAGTAAAGCTTGCAAGGGGACTTATAAATTAGAATTAGAATATTGCATTCGTTTGGTGTGATCTTGTAGATTAATGTCATATTTGGCTTTCATTAGTCGAAACTTTGGGAGTCTTTGTACCTGTCCCCAGATTTTATATCTTGTACAAAATTACTTATTAAACTGAGTAGCAAAATGATGTATAATGTGTACCACAATTTTTCCAGTGCTTGTCATCAGTAACATTGTTTCTGCTTTAACTACCTGAATTTTGTCTAGTTCAGAATTGTTACACTATGGTGCACATGGAGCTACAGCCCCTGTTGGATCTTCTTTTATTCAAGGGCTGGTTCTGCATTTGTGTAGAACTTCGGGTTATTGCTATGATTAGATAGAAGCATGTTTTCAAATAACGGAAGTTTTATTTTTTTGACTGTGTTAAGTCCAAGTCCCTGAAAACTGGAACTTGAGTTTTGGCAGCATGATGGAGAGTGAACTAACCATCGTCTGCCTCTTAAGCTGCGTGAATTAAAAAGCTGTTGCCGAATTACAATATGCTTTTTGGCAGTTTGCTTTGTATGTTGTAACTAAATATCTCGGTCTTCCGGTGCCAAAGCTGAAAGCTGTGATTGTATAAGGAAGTTCCCTTGTTTGAATACAATTGAATATTAAGTGCTTCTTGCTTTTTATTGTTTGGTTTTTAGAACTTGTCACTACCTCTAAAAACTCTTTCAGTTTAGTCTGGTTTCCAAGTTGTTTTTTTTAATGTTGTACTCTGAATTAGTGCAATTAAGAAATACAAATAATGAGGAAGAGAAAGGAATGTCATAAAATAGCTGTTCCTTCTGGAGAAACACTTATGGTCTCTTATTAAATTAAACAAATGAAGTGCTTGAGCAAACAGGCCACATCAAAAATATAGGCCTGTTTCCTTTGTTTGACTTTCAGCTGCCTTTTCTTTTTTTTTAAAGTGCTAAATTTCCTGGTAAGAAAAAATAAAAAAGAGGGAGGTATGAGTTGTGATTGTAAGAATTGGTAATCTTGTGTGAGACATAGTCCCCCATGTAACTATCAATAAAACAGCGATAGGAAAGGGTAGGAGTTACAACTGGAAGTCTGATTGTTCAGAAAGCAATGTGCCTTATGGTAATACCAATTATTTTCTTTTTTCTTGTCTAATATGTACTTTGGAATACTGGTTATAAACCAGATATGTATACCTGGTGAGCTTATCTATTGTCCAGCTCCTCCGGTTAGCTGAAGTTTGTTCTGATTTATGGCTGGATTGTTTATTCCAAGACTTGCATGTGTAATCTGGAACTTTCTGAGAACAGAAGCAAGTACTTCCATGTGCTTTTGGTGTCAGTGATGGTTAAGATATGTTTTTAGTAAATTTATTTATTAAAATTATTGACTATGAATGTGTCAGGTTTGTATGTGTTCTCTTGTTAGCAAACTGACACGTGTTTTACACATAACTGTTAATTTTTACTTGACACCAGTTCTGAAACCCTGAATAAAATTTGAACATTATTTATTTTTCTTGTTAACCCCTACTGTTAAATAGGAATTTTCTGTAATTGCTGATAATTTTCAGGGATTTTTTCTTAACGATAATACTTGCAGAACATTAACATCAGATGCAAAATCTAATTTTTTTTGTATCTACAGAATGCACATTCTCTGTTATTCAGTCATGTATTTTCTTACGTAGGGTTTTGCACCTTTTTGTGTATTGCAGAGGGTTTTTTACACTTGCATGTAGAAGGTTACTTAGTTGTGACAAAACTATATACATGTAGCTGGTCCAAATAGTTTAAAGAAAAGGCCTGTGCTCTCCTTGAAGAGAGAAGAAAAGTTTCTGGTTAGTAAAAACAAAAATAGAAATGCCTTGGGACATAAAAATTGAAATAAACTAGCCATTTTTTACTATCATAATTGCAAGGGAATAATTGCTTGTATGATACTTGTTCTCACTTTTAATGCTTTTGAGACAGTGCTGCAGACCTATTTTCCAGACATCTTTGCAGAGGAATTTCAGTGTGATCAGGATTTGTGTTAAAACAGTCTAACTGTGTTCTTTATTATACAGGGGACAAGAAGCAATTGTTGAAATCTCTTTTGAAAGCTCTCCACAGTCTTCAGCTCTCCAGTGGTTTACTCCGGAGCAAACTTCTGGAAAGAAACACCCATTTCTCTTCAGCCAGTGCCAGGTTGAGTTCATTTTTTCCAAACTTGTTGACATACCACTGTAATTTCCCTTGGTTTCAAAACTGGAGAGAAAGGCTAGAAAGGGGAAGAACAGTAACCTGTAACTTCTGGTTGCGTGTGTCAAAGGTCCTAAATGAAAACACTTAATGTCAGGGCGTTGTTGAGATTTTATTGTATGTTCGCAGTTTAGTAATTCTGGAACTGCTTTACCTGCTCCAGTATTCTTGTTGAAGAACAAATGGTTCTTTACAACCAATAAATGTGTCTATTGATCTGTCTTACCTACTATTACTCTTTTAGAGAGGCCTGTAAGCTCTAAGTGATAGAAGTACTGACTTATCTTAGATAATGAATTCTCTGGAGGAGCTGTATAGATTTCCACTGTCATGCATTAGTTGATTTATTTCTAGTCCTCTGCATTAGAAAGACTGTTTTGTTTCATCTTTTTTCTTTTCCTTTCTCCCTCCCTCTAGGCTACCCACTGCAGAGCCATTTTTCCATGCCAAGACACACCTGCTGTGAAGCTAACCTACTATGCAGAGGTAGATGAACCTAAGTCATGTGTCTTAACTAAAGACAACTGCTACAATGGGTGAATTTATATTGGTCGGGGTTTTTTGGTAGCTGCCGGCATGTGGCCTAATATAAAAACAGGATATTGACTTCTAGCTTAACGTGAGAGGAAAGAACTGCTGATCTTCCCTGTGGCAGTTCTCTAACTTTACCATTTCCTTTTTATAGATATCAACTATTTTTTCACTGATACGTTATCTATTTCCAAAAGGAAATAAAAGTGCAGTAGTAAGAAAGAAATATGCTCTAAAGTCAGGAAAAGCTGACAGTAAGACAGCAAAGAGTGCTGTAAAGTAAAAAATACCTGAAATGGCTCTCAAGTATGCCTTAAGTAATACATTCTGGTACATAAGTAGGAGATCTTTGCAGTCCTGGCGTGAACAGTTTTAAGGAAGCAAAGAGCATGTTGTGCACTGTGACATTACAATTCGGTTGTCTGAAGAAAGTGAGCCTTTTAACTTCTGTCAGAGGTGCTCCTCTGATTAATTCAATATTGCCAGTCTTCAAGACAACATTTTCCATATGCCTTTTGTTCTACCTGGCAGAGATGACCTAACAACAGAACAAATCTGGGCTACTCTCTGTTATCAACTGCCTGTAGTATGGAGCGTGATGCTGAGTGCCAGCCGTGTTGCTCATAGTTGGGTGCCCTTTCAGATATCCGTCCCAAAGGAGCTGGTGGCTCTGATGAGCGCTAATCGCGATGGAGAGGCGCCCGACCCAGAGGACAGCACTCGCAAGATTTACCGTTTCAGCCAGAACGTAAGTGCTCCAGGCTAGGAAACGGCTGCACAAGGTCTTATTCCTGACCTGTGCAGCTCACAATCGCCTCAGATACGCTTTTGATGTCACTGATAAATCATGTGGCTCATGACGGGTCTTTGCCACTTTAGAAATACGAGGTTTTATCGAACTCCAGCTCTGAGAAGACAACCAGTAAGCGCTGGTGGTCTTTTTTGGCATTCCTAGAAAAGCCAAATTTGAGTTTTGAAAATGTTTCATATACTCAAGGCTAGTCCTGTCAAAACTCTTTCTGTCTGCACTGATTCTTGGAAAATAATGCAGATGCAAATAATAGGGGAACAAGTTTTGGAAAACAGACCCTGCAAACTTTAAGCTCACCAAGATCTAAGCAGTGAAACTCAGCATTGGAACCAGTTTTTAGCTGGACATTAGGCTAATTTCTACAACAGAGTTTTTAATTTCTTTTTTTTGAATGTGAAAACTTTGGCTTCTATGGAAAGTATCTCCAGCTAATTAAAGATTATGGTTCTCTGGAAGTTTTATTAAGTGCTGCAACTAGTCTAATGATTCCACTGCTCATAAAGCAGCAGTCTTGATTTACTCTTCTGGCATTTTTGTTCTCACAGTTTTTTGGGTTACAGTTCTGGTGTTTATGGGATCTCTTGGTGAGCCTAGTTCATTTATCTGAACAAGCAGATTAAATTAACCTAAGATCTGAGCTGGTGAGACTGAATGACTGCAAGGAGGGATGGGATGATGTGATTGGAGGAGAGGAGGGGAACCTACTCTGAACTGCAGCAGCTGTCGGATTTGATTTGGCTGCTTGTGAAACCTGAGAGAGGCGAGAGGGGAAAAAACAGTTACCTTATGTGTGAGCTCATCAGTAGGCAGTGCTCTGCCCTCTCCATGGAGCCAAAACATTTGCCACTCTCAGTCTAGTACAGAAGACTTCTATGTTGTGTGTAAATGTTATCTAGAAATACTCTGTTGATAAGCATGGTGGACCTGTACTAGAAATAACATTTAGTGTAATTGAAATTATACTACACTTTCTGATCTAGAAAGCCTTTTTTTTTTTTGGAAAAGACATGTTTTTCTTTAAACAAAAAAAATGCATTAAGCACAAAATACTTAATTAAAGAAGACAAATGCATGAAAAAGGACATGCACATCATCGGACGTACAAAACCATGACACTGATTTGTTAGAAGTCTGTTTCCTTAGATGAAAAAGGCAAATGCATCAAGCTCTTGGATATGTATGTGTGCTGAACTTTCCTTAAACTACCTTTTTGCTCCTGCATAGCCAGGCTGTTAAGAAGGGTAGTGGAGAGCAACTTCTGTAAAACCGAGTTTACAACCAGACAGTCATTGACATTTGAATTTCAAAATGTCGAAATAGCAAATTGGACATGAAAATGTGGGGATGTATTGATAGTCTTTTAATAACTTATCTATAACGTAAGTCAATGACTTTGTTCTTTTCAAGAATATGTTCTGTGGGTTAATAGGTAAAATTAAAACATATATGATGATATGGGTATTTTAATAAACAATATTTAAATGGTTTGTGGATAATGGTGGAATAAAATTTTCTGAAATTTTGTCTCCAACTAATTATAGTTTAAAGTCTTTCTTGTTTAACATTGTTTAGTCAGATAAAATGGAATTTTTACAGGGATGGCTGTATTATCCCGTTTTCTTTCCAGAGCACTTGGAGAAAGCATTTCTCTATAAAGTCAGGAGTTTTTTCATTATAATAACAAATATTTAGATTTTAATTCCAAACATGAAAATCAAATATATACATTTTGATTTTTCCTCAGTCTTTTGTCTTTAATGTATTTATATCCATAAATATTCTTGTTTACTTCATTAAAGCTCTTCCTGCATCTTTGTGTGACAAAACTGCCCTTTATCTGAGCAGTATCCCTTAACTTCTCCTTCCATAAAATTTAATGGAACTGAAATGAATATGGAAAACTTACTTTCTTTTGAAGAGAAACCAAACCAGCAGGAATTTTGTGTGCAGATTTTTTCAAACAGAGATGATATTTACAACTTTGTGGGTTTTGCCTGAAGCATCTGTGAAGGAAGTACATCCTGTAGATAAAGCAATATCATCTGGGGAGAAAGAATAATGTTTTTGAAAAAACAATGCCTGCCTTTAAGGCAGGAAACTATGGAGGAAAACTTCTTTATTTACATACCTTTGTTCTTCTCTGAGTCAGTAGTCTGATAACTGACATTACAAATAAGATTTATTTTTTCATGTTCTCCACTAGGTTCCCATACCTTGCTACTTGTTTGCTTTAGTGGTTGGAGCTTTAGAAAGTAGGTGAGTGAATCTGTACAATGTATAAATATTAATAAGTATAATAAATCTTAAGAGTTTTTTTTAATTTGTTTCTTGGTCTTATTTCTGAATTTAAAGGGTCTTAGAGGTTCAGTTAACCTGTTTATTTGTATCAAACTGCATGTATCTTGATCTGGGTGTTGAATAATTTTTTTTACTTTTGCTGTAAATTAGAGAAACAGCATAAAGAGTTTGGACCTGAAAAAGGCCTTAGTGGTTACAATTTAGCACAGGGAATAGATCTTTCTTAGGTAACAGATAAGCCTTGTCATGTACAAAAAGCAGAAAAGTATTGCTTCAGCTTCATTTCTCATCAGCACGAGGTTGTGCTAGTCTAGGCCACAATAATGCTTTTATATTAGGGCTTGATAGCATTTAAAAATATCTAAGTGGTTTTCCTGTTCTTTTGTGCTGAACAGTGCATGCGTGTTGTTTGTTTCGTTTTCTAAGGCTTTGCTTCAGCAATGGAGAGGAAAAGCAGACAGATTCTCTAATGAGTTTCCTGTGCAACATGGATTACTCAAGAGCAGAGTTACACATACACTCCCTATATTAGTTTCCCATAGAATTATTTCTGGTTCATAGTGTCTTATTGGCATTTATTTTTACTTTCAACAGAAAGATTGGCCCAAGGACACTGGTGTGGGCTGAAAAGGAACTAGTGGATAAATCAGCCTATGAATTTTCAGAGGTGAGTAATTAACAACAACAAAAAACAGTGTTGTAAGATAACTATTTCACGCAGTGTTGGAAAAGAAACAGACTGCGTTTTGTTCATCTTTAGTTTTGTTCATCTTTTGTTCTTTCTCTACCCCCCATCCCCCAAAATGCTGCTATTCTATTGCAGTACAAACTTAGTACATACTGATCCAGTATGAAAATACATACTGATCCAGTCCTATATTCATTTTACATGTGGGACGTGCCAAGGTAAAAGAGAATGAAATGTGGAATCAATAGCTTATTATCTGTTCAGTATTTGTTGTCAGAAGTCATCTAAGAAACTAATGTGAGTTCTTGTTTCAGGCTGAAGCTATGCTGAAAATAGCAGAAGATTTGGCAGGACCTTATGTGTGGGGACAGTATGATTTGTTAGTCTTACCACCTTCTTTTCCTTATGGTGGTATGGAGAATCCTTGTCTTACTTTTGTAACTCCAACACTACTGGTAAGTATAGCAGTGATAAAAGTCAGCTTTTCCTTAGGGCTTGCTTATCAATCAGGTGTTGGATATTAATGCACAAATTGGTTTAGTCTTCTTCCTAGAAAGACCATAAACATTCCTGCCTCCTTTGGAGTTAGGAATCATACAAGAAACTGCATAAAGTGGTCTATTTTGAGATTGACTTGAACTGACAACTAACTCGTCCTTCCCTTTTCTTTTTAGGCAGGTGATCGATCTCTATCAAATGTAAGTCAAAAATAGGTTCATCTCTTCAAGTAGAACACACCTTGAAGTTGTATCTTAATTCCTTTATCATAATACCTGAAAACTTGGTCTCTTTTCATTGGGGAAATTAAAAGTTAAGGCAGTAACTGAAGAAGTCCTACAAAAGTGAGTGTTAGTTTTAAGTAAACTATAAAACTGGAGACATAGCTATTTTGTATAATGGACAGATGAAAATAACATGGGTGCCTGTAAACATAGGGAGCTGACTGAGGTTAACTGCTCAGTAGCTCTTTTCCTGTCCTGTTAAACCACAACACCTGTGTATAGATACGTTTAAAAATCACAACTGAATTGCTTCATCAAAATTGTTAGTAGATCACTTCTTCTGTGTGTGTCTATATACTAGAACTCATATTATATACAGTTTTCTTCAAAGTGGAAATAGTGAGTAAAATTAGAGTAAATTTTTTTTCTGCAAAGTTGAGTACTCTGAATGCAGTTTTATTGCCTGTGTCATTCTACTAGACGGATGTACTGCTTAATTTTAAAAAAAATATTATCTTAAACCAAGAATACTGAAATATTTGACATTAATACTTTTTAATGTATCATGCATCATATAAGCTTTCCCACTGCAGAAGTTGCTTAGGTGGAAAAGCGGTACTAGTCCATCACTTGGTATTCTGTATTCTGAAATGTGATTTCATAAACAAGTTACCTACACCAAGCTACCAGAGGAATTATTTTTGTTGATCAGTGTGGCTCTGTGGCTTGCAGGCTGGACATGGAAAATTATTTCTGTCAGCTAGGGTAGTGTTGGTCCTCTGCTTAAAATTTAAATGGACAGGTCTACATAACTGTGAATGTTAACTGGCTTTGTGAACACAACGTAGTCAATGAGATCTCATTAGCATTTTATTATTTCTGCTGGGATTTGATGGTTTTTTTCCAGAGGAATCTAAATGGTAGCTCTGTTTTTTGTGTTTTAGGTTATTGCTCATGAAATTTCTCATAGCTGGACAGGAAATTTGGTAACCAACAAAACATGGGAGCATTTTTGGTGGGTATGATGTTCAATGCTATGCAAATCATATTTTAATGTAATCTGTAAAGAGACTGACTAAATTAATTTTGCTGTTCTACCAGTGCTGACTTTCTCAATGTCTTTCCAGGCTGAATGAGGGTCATACTGTATACCTGGAACGCAGGATTGGTGGTCGGTTGTTTGGTGAGCAGTTCAGGCACTTTCAGGCCCTTGGAGGTTGGCGAGAACTGCAGAATACAGTAAATAGTTTTAAAGTTATAATACATGTTTCCCACAAATCAAATTTGTCTAGTCAATTTGTCTAGTCTTTTCTTATTAGAGGATGAACAACTTTGATTCCAAGGTGTTTGATTGCTACCCAAGGTAATAGCTTAATATATCCAGATTAAATAAAGCTTTTTGAATTGTTTTAAGCGTTTCTGTAAGGATGAACATCTTTACAGCCTCTTTCAGTTTTCTGGGTATGGCTAAATTGCAGTATTACCTGTTAGCATACTGTCAAGCAGCTGAAAGCTTATCAAAATTATCTGCAACCATGAGCATCAGAATTTTCAGTGCCTCATGCAAGCAACTGATTTCTTACTGTCTAAGAGGGTTGTTTAGTTTTATGTTTCGGTAGCATAGTCAAACTTTAGTTTTCAGATTTCTAGTCTGTGATATCTTACTAGTTCCCTGAGCAGCCTCAAATCTGTTCTCCTCATATCCCGAGCTGAAGTTTCGCTGGCACTTCTCCCTGTGTCAACAGAGGTTTTAAATTCGAAGGCTTAATGATGTAGTTCAAACAGTTTGTTAATAAAAGGCTAAATATAGCCAGACTAATAGGTGCTCATGGTTATGACAGGCATGATAGTAATTAATTGCTTTGAGACAGCTGGAGCACAGGGTGGTTGATTCTGAATTTTAGTAAACTGAGGTTTGTGCAGATTCAGACCTTCAGGAAAAAGAAGGAGAATGCTTTCAAATGAAGCTGTCTCAGTTTGGGATGGTTTATATCTTTATAAATAGAATTGGTACAGATCTGCAAGAGTGCTAGTTTTTCTAGATTAATATGTGTTCTTGTGTCTTTGACACAGATAAATACTCTTGGAGATAAAAATCCTGTAACTAACCTCGTCATTAATCTGGATGAAGTAGATCCTGATGTTGCCTATTCATCTGTGCCATATGAGAAAGGCTTTGCTTTGCTTTTTTGCCTTGAACAACTCCTTGGAGGACCAGGTAAATGTTAGTCAGATTTTATATGTTTTTGTTTTCCACCTTAATTTCAAACACTAAAATATTTTCTTTTTTAACTATTAGATGTCTTCATTGGTTTCTTGAAAGCTTATGTTCAGCAGTTTGCTTATAAGAGCATCGTAACAGAGGACTGGAAGGATTTCTTGTACTCCTACTTCAAGGATAAGGTTGGGTAGTATTTAAAACTGATTGCTTGAAACCTTTTAATTATGTTAAATTATGACTTAGGTCAGAACTGATTTGAAGACCGGTTCTTTATATTTCTTTTCTTTATCTCAAGAACTTAATATGATGTAATCTGGCATCTTATGAAGATGAGTTTGCATTATGATGGCTTTTTTTTTTCTTTCCCTAGAGGGGAATGCTTTATTTTGAAGTAATCTGTGTAGGATTCTCCAGGGTAATTGGAGGAATCTTATCAAAACAAATAAAAAGATTGAAACTAGATTTCATTTTCTCAAAAAAAAAAAAATCCTAAAATCACGTTTTAAATTTAATAAGGTTTTGTGTTGCTTTGTAGGTAGATGTTCTTGATAAAGTTGATTGGAACTCGTGGTTTCATTCTCCAGGAATGCCACCAGTGAAGCCTACGTAAGCTGCATTCTTCTGTAGTTCATCTTTTCCTTCTCCAGATTGCACGTGATTTTCCAGTCATGAAGCAGTCTGTAACCAGGGTGAAAGTATTCTTATAAATGTTTTATTCGAAAATGCCCTAGTACTATGTAAACATATATAGGAGTAAAAATAGTCACTGTTCACGTTTTCAGTCTTTTATTCTATGATTATTTTGTTATATGAACCCTTTTTTTCATGTTTGACAGGTATGATATGACACTATCAAATGCTTGCGTTGCCTTGAGCCAAAGATGGATCCAAGTGAGTTGTTAAAGAATGCTGAGGTGTCTCTATCTTGAAAAGCTAATTCTCTTTGTTACACAAAGTGAGCCATTCTTTTCTGAAATCTCTCGTTTGCTGAGAGTGTGTGTATTTATGGTCATAGTATGGCTGCCAGGGATCTTGCATTTCCTAGACTAGACCTTCATCATAGAGTCTGGGGATTAGCTGTGACTTCTGTCTGTGAAGTGCAGTCCATATTTTAACAAGGCACAGAGCCAGCTTCTTGTTATACATATGTAGTAACCAAAGTGAAGTACTCTTTTAGAAACCCTGATATTATGGCTATTTATTGATTGATTTATATTGATTTAAAAACAAGTGCCAAAGGTACCTCTACATTACTGATTATATTGTATTAGCAGTAGTTCCCCTATGCTATACTGTAGTTAGTATGCATTTCCCATCAAAAACTGGTACATAAATTATATTAATTAATACCACATAATTTTCTCCTAGTTTTAAGCATAAAAGTCATACAACTAATAGAGAATTCAGCATAGCTTCCTTTTGTTGCCTCTGTGGCTTTTCACTGTACTTGCATGCTTTTAACTTTATTCTTCTTAATGTTACTTTTTATAAAAAAAGTATTTGATTTTTCACTTAACTAATAGAAAGACAGCGGAGATAAAAAGATCAGTGGAGAGAAAATAAGTGAAGAATACAAACATCAGACAGCAGCTTAAGTCCCTCTCTCCCCCTTATTGTAACATCCTGCACAGATACAAATCAGTATCTACTGTATGTGAAACGGCTCAACAGTAAATGTGGATGTCAAACCAGAAAATTACACCTGATTGTACTTTGAAATACCGATTAAAAATTAGGTAACTGTTCTCTTTTAGGCAAAAGAAAGTGATTTGGGCTCATTCAGCTCAGCAGACCTAAAGGAAATGTCATCTCATCAGTTAATTGAGTTCCTGGCACTGTTGCTTCTGGAGGTAAATGCACACCTGGGATGACTTGATTCTGGTATCACAAAAGCAGACACAGAAGCTCTACTGTGCTTTGAAATTAAGTTACTCTTTTTCTTTTAAGTTTTGCTAGATTAATCTGCTCTCACCATATATAGTTACTGAAACCTTCAACCTTTGCCTCCCTTATGATGTCTGGCTCTTCAGCTAATGAGCAACATACAGAGTATTTTGGATTAAAAGCTACAAATAAAACCAGGAGGTGCTTGAGTCCATCTGTATTAGATGTTATAGTAAATAAGCTATAAATAAAATTGAACAAAAATACTTTGTTTTGAATGTTTCGATAGTACTGAATGTGGGAATTAGGTGATATTTATTCCTTGCCCCTTCCCATACACTATGAAAAGATGAAAGGAACAAATAAAATATTTGTCATGGTAAGACTTCAATTTCTTTGTAGCATCAATCTTCTTGAATTACTCTGTTTATTTTTGAAGTGTCTGGCTTGAAGTCTTCCTCTGGCTTATTCTGGCAATTTCTTTTTCAGGCACCTCTTCCATTGTCACATGTCCAACGCATGCAGGAAGTGTATGATTTCAATGCTGTTAACAACTCTGAAATAAGATTCAGGTTTGTTCTAGTATGGGCACTTTTCAAATCTTAAATGCTTTCATAAAACAAGGTGTTCTGCCTCATCTGAGACATCCTGTTTTGCAGAACTGGTGCAGCGTTTAGGTTTGGGGTTTTTGTTGTTGTGGCTTTGTAAATGCATGTGCAAGCATCACGCTTACCAGAGTGGTATCCTGCCATTTGTGTATTGGGCAAATACAGTCTAGTAGAAGAACTAGACAGTGGATTAGGTGTTCTTTATTTTCATCTGGCTTGCTAGCAAAGGAACCTGATGACCTGATAACACAGTATTTTAAACACATTGTATGGTTTGTACTTCTTGTAACAAGATCAATTTCTTTTTAAAACAAAACAAGCACATGCCAGTAGCTGGTGACATTTCATTTGGTTTTTTGTTTGTTTCACCCATTGGTCAAATGGGACAAGTGCTGTGTAATTGAGTTCTGAGTGGTGCAACTGGACACTATTGTAATATAAAAAAATACATAGCTGCAGAAAATAATCCTCCATTCCAGAGGAACTGCAATCTTTTCCTGTTTTACAAAAAAGTTGGTGTTTGTAATGTGCTAGTCAAACACTAAATATTTTATGTTGAACTTAGCTAGAATCTCATTCCCATGATGTCACAGCAGTGCCCAAAGCATTTATGGGAACAGAATCACTAGATAACCAGCCACCACACTATCACAAATGAAATTAAAAGTGCACATTTTTATTTCCACCTCCAGATGGCTGCGCCTCTGTATCAGGTCCAAGTGGGAAGAAGCTATTCCTCTGGCTCTGAAAATGGCAACAGATCAGGGCAGGATGAAGTTTACTCGACCGTTGTTCAGGTAAAAGTAATCTCCAAATTGCAGGAGCTCGTGCTGTTGGCATTTCTAATATAATGGAATGTATACTAGTTGAAATGCATTTATGGTACATGTTGAAGTGGTATAGTACAGAATTCTCTGTATACTTTGAACAAGCTTATTTTCAGAGGCGCTTTCCACTTGCTGACATGTTTTTGCATAGAAGAAAGCTTAGTCCCAGTACGCACCTTAAGGCGAGGCTTACGAGGGAAAAGTAAAACCTTGGGGAAGTCCCCGTTGTATTATTGTCCTGGATTTTTGTAATGGTGCCTTCCCCTGCTCCTTGTTTTACAGGGATCTTTACAGTTTTGACAAGAGTCGGGATCTGGCTGTCAAGACATTTCTGGAGCATAGAGCCTCTATGCACCCCGTCACTTCAATGCTTGTGGGCAAAGACTTGAAGCAAGACCAGTGACAAATGTACTGATTTCTTTGAGATTTTCATGTTGCTGAAAGAAGAGATTGATAGCCCAAACTGTTGATATGTGTGCTTGATTATGCCATAAAATGCTCTGCTGCTTTGGTACTAATGTAACTTAAAATTAATTTTCCAAATCAAGTTCAGTACTTTCTATTTTGCATTTCCAACTAAAGCAGCAAAATTGCTACATCTCTGGAATTGGGAGAGTGGTTTTGCTACAAGCAATTTTTAGAATACACAAAACTGTTCTGAGATGTGATCATTTGTCAGTGATAGAATTGAAAAACATGGAAAATTAATTGGTGGATGGTATGGCTCCTTGTGCACAACATTCTTTTCCATAGCACAGTGGTTGAAACTTCAAGTATCTAAAAAATAAATCTTTTCATTCCCTACTTGTTTGTGTATTGATCTGTACAAAAAGTTTTGATTTAATAGTTTTGTTTTATTTATTCTTCTTTGTTGTGGGAGAAATTCTTATTATGGGTCGAAGAGGACAATGAAGACCAAAATGGTTTTTCAACCCACTATATATTTTCAAAACTTATTATTGCAAGGGGAGCTAAAGGCCAAGTCTTTCCTTACCGAGTTTGGTTTTTTTAATATTTGTATTTTTAACCAGTTGTGGGCACCACCCCTTATGCTAATATAGCAATTTATCTCTAAGTTTAAAAACAATGGGAGAGCTGTTTTTCCTGTATTTGTCAAGCAGTTCAAGCCAATGGTTTAGATGATGCTGTGGTGAATGCTGCCATCTCTAGGTTGGGTTTTGCACTGAGTTTGACAAGAAGTGATTTTCCTGGAGATGATCAGTTGGCATAAATTTGTTCACATAGGGATAACTCCTTATCAAGGAGTGACAAAACCAAAAAGTGCTGGTTTAGGGGAAGAGGGTGGCAATATAAATCGTGGCAAAAGGCTTTAATACTAGCATTTAGAATGAGAGGGGAGAGCCTGTCAGCTGATTTATTTCTGAGTTTTGATCCGTATAAGCTTTCAACTTCTGGTTTAAACCCAGGCAGTAACTAATCCCCACGCAGCTGCTCACTCACTCCCCCTACTGGGATGGGGGAGAGAATTGGAAGAGTAAAAGTGAGAAAACTCATGGGTTGAGATAAAGAGAGTTTAACAGATAAAGCAAAAGCTGGGCACACAAGCAAAGCCAAACAAGTAATTCATTCACTGCTTCCCATGGGCAGGCAGGTGTTCAGCCATCTCCAGGAGAGCAGGGTTACTCAGGGAGACAAATGCCATCACTCCAAACGTCCTCCTGCTTCCTCCTTCTTCCCCCAGCTGTATATGTGAGCATGAGCTCTGGTCAGAGGAAGGGATATCTGATGTTAACAGGCTCTGGTTTGAGCTATCAGATTGCAATGAAAACTCCTTTGTTTATAAAGGCCTTATGTCACTAGTGTTGGGGTAAGTTGTGTTTTGTTGTAAAAGCCCATGTATCATATATAGTGCCTTCGCAGTTAAAGTTCATGCTGCCAGATAATCCTGGTTTCTTGGTGTCAGAGTCAGAAAAAAGAAAATTGTGTCAGGCATGGCTTTCTGTAGCATGATTCTAGGTAGCTCTGCTGGGACAGTGTCTCCCACCAATGGGTCCCAAGTTAACATTCCCTACAATAATTAAACCCTAGGTAGTCCCTTTGTTTGGGATTACTAGTGTGGATAGCGTGGACTGTGAGTGGTGTTGCTGTTTTGCCTTTAAAAAACAGAGGTATTTTCAGATTCTGTGTGTACATGGTTATTGCTAAACTTTTTTTTTGGCACCATCTTAACAGGTAGGTCCACATCTTTTCCTCTGCACCTCCTGCCTGCAAAAAAAGCATGGCATAGCAGCACCGGGCTTGATAGTGTGCAGCTGTGGCCCAGTATTTGTTGATACTTGTTCTAGTAACATCTTCCAGAGCACAAGGGAAAAGGTTATAGAAATTGATTAATCTTTTCCTTACCTACAGTAAAAAAATTGAGTTTTCAAACTTGACCATGAGACAGATCAAAGCAGGCTTGCTGCCTCTGCTGCCTGCTTTTATCCTGCTCTGGATAGAGATGTAAAACTATAATACAATCTTCTCTCAGTCCTAACAGCCATGAGCAACCCATATTCCCAAGGTGCCTCTCTTGCAGCCCTGTCCCTCGTGGAGGTTTTTGTTAATATGATTTACTGCCAGGCAATAGCTGTTAACTCTTGTTAAACCCTTACATTTTTAGAACAGTTGCACTGCATCTTAGTCCGAATTATCTATTCCTGCTACATAAGCTTCAGCTCCTGGATTTTCATTTCTATATTCCTGATGTGATCTTTGGAATAAAATTCCTGTAGCAATAGCTGGGGGGTGTGTGTGCCTTTCTGTGAAAAGGGTGTGTTCCCTGGGTTTGGTTTGATTGGACGAAGTCAGCCAAACGTGTTGATCTTGTTTATTTACAAAGGTGAGGATTTTGAGGGTGGATTTTTGCGTCTGTCCGATTGCAACACTGGGCTCCAGATAGGCACAGTTCTTCAGGCCATCACATGGTAAATGTGAGGCTGCTGCATGCTGCAGCCCTTCTTGGTCAAGGAACAATTTTTGGAGAGAAAGCATGCCGAGATACACGGTGCATGTCCGAGGAGAATGGCTGGCGGTGCCATGCCTAAACTCCACGAACACCATTGAGTGGCTGGGAAAGGAAGCTGTGAGACGGTACATGAAAAACAAACCTGACAACGGGGGATTTGCCTCAGTGGAAGAAGTAAAGTTTTACATTCGAAGGTGCAAGGGACTTGGCTTGCTGGATCTTGATGATACTGTGGGGGATGCTCTAGAGGACAATGAATTTGTTGAAGTTGGTAAGCAAAACCTTAAGCATTGCATTGCAGAGTGACTGTGTTGTCATTTGAGTCAGCAAGCTGTGGCTTTATCTAGATTCATCTAAAATTACACGTGAGAGATTGCCTACAGTTTTTATGGGAAAATGCCCAATAATTTAAGAATATTTAATTTTTAGGAACAGAACTACATAAAAGTTAGAAGGTTCAGGATTCTATATACATCTTCTGTATCTGCTGTCATATATAGTGTAAGCTGTTTTGCCTTTGCCTTTGGAATACCTTAGATAAATACATACTTCCTTGTTATTTTCCCAGAAGCAAACAAGTATGTTCAGGGATGATAACTGGAAATCAGAATTCTTAGTGCTGTGAATTGCAATAAATAACAAATTAACTTACATTAATAATGTAATTTAATCCTGTATGTGTTTATTCTGCATATTCTAGTTATAGAAGGAGATATAATGTCTCCAGATTTCATACCATCTCAACCAGAAGGAGTTCATTTGTATCCTTTTTGAGTGCTTTGTGAAGTTTTTACAGTTACAGATTTATAGTTTTCTAGACTGCCTGGTTTTTTTAGAGTTCCTTCATTCTTAAAACACACTGCCAGCTGTAACTGAGTGCTCACTACCTGTGAAATCCTGTCTGCCCTTTTTCCTTTACAAAACTTTCAGATACAGCAAATACCGAGAACCAGAACAGGTAGGAATAACCAAGATTTTACAACTTGGTAACAAATCCTGCTACTCACCAGAAAATGCTGAGAGTTCAGCCAGTGCAGCATTCACAAAAGCAGGGGCTATTAGATTGGCTGGGTCTAGGAAACGAAACTATAATGTGCTTATTATGTTTTTGTTACCTGGGTTCCTGTCTTATGAATAAGCATGAAGAAGCTTCCTGTCATTGCTGAATTTTGACTGTATTTTTTATTTAAACTGATTATTAAGCAACATTATATGTATCCATATCCCAAACTAAATGGTGGTTCTTTGGTGTAGTATATTTCTTTAGATGGCAACAGCTTAACAACAGAGGACTTGGTCAATTTAGGAAAAGGACTGTACAAGATAAAGGTAAAAATTCTAAACAAATGCAGCTAAAAATTATATGTTTATTTTTCTACAAATAAATAATGACAAATAAGATAATATTTAAACTACTTATGTTTTAGCTCACACCCGAAGCTGAAGCTAAAGTCAAACAATCACGAGAAGTGATTGAAAGGATCGTAAAGGAACAGACAGGTAAATATTTTTGCTTTTAACTATTAATTGTTTAGAAGACTTCATCAGGTTCTCTCCTTAACCAGCAGTGTACATTTCTTGTAGTTGTTTATGGAATCACCACGGGTTTTGGAAAGTTTGCCAGGACTGTCATCCCAAACAGTAATCTGAGGTATGTTGTGTGTGCAGCCTTCTCTGTCCTTTCTTTTCAGGAAAGGAAGAAGAGGGAGCAGTTCAACCCTGTAGTTGTATAGTCTGGGGTTAAATGAGAGAGCTACTTCAGCAATTCCTTCTGTTTTGTGCAAAATAAAACCTGATGAGACTTCTTTTGAGGTTTAACTTTTTTTTTTTCTGTAGGGAGCTTCAAGTAAACTTGGTTCGTTCACATTCTGCAGGTAATGAGAGATTGCTTGGTGTTTCCCTTTTCTGCCCTTGTTGGTAGCAGGTGAGTAACTGAGAGGGTTCTGTTACTGTTTCAGGTGTGGGGAAACCTTTGACCCCAGAGAGATCTCGAATGCTGTTGGCACTGAGAATCAATGTCCTAGCCAAAGGATACAGTGGAATATCCCTAGAAACCCTCGAGCAAGTTATTAAAGCGTTTAATGGTAAAAAGATGTTTAAAGAAAATCTCCCTTTCCCTTTTGTTTTTCCTTTTAACTGTTTTGTTAAAGGGTATAGCTCAGTGGGTCAAGCTACAGATGTTGGTCTTTCAACTTGGTAGTTTTGAGAGATCAGAGCTATAGCTTGGCTGTACAAGCTCACAACTGGAGACCATTGCTCTCTTGAAGGACATGGGGTATGAGCTTAACTGACCGGAAAGGCTGAGAGAAAGGGTTGCAACAGACAGAAATTTGGGAAATGAGCCTCTGAAAGGTCAGATAATTAGTTCAAGACTAAGCTTGACTAAGAGCATGACTCTGGGCAAACTTTTTTGCAAAGGCTCTCTGTTGTCTGTCCTTTCTCTCTTCTGTCCTGTCAGGTGGTATTGTGTGTGCCTCCATCTCTAGGAATACAGGGATTTAGGGGGGAGGGGGCTATTACCATACAGAACACTGCACATGTTGGTGTTCGTGAAGCAGACCCACTTAAGCACCACCTGGTTTTGGGAGCAGACCCCCTGAGACCTACAGAGGTGTTTGTACACAAGGGCTACAAGGCAGCCACACAAAAGCCCGTGGCCAGTCAGCAGCTCACATGGCCACAGCTGCCACAGCAGTTCCAGCTGGGTGGCTTTCCCTCCCTTGCCAGGTGCTGCGGCAGAGAACCCAAGGTGGTGGCTGATGTTCATTAGCTGATGACCACTGATGGCCCCTCTGGTGGGGCCTGCCAAGCAAAGAGCACCTTCTTTCTAATGTCAGTGTTAGGATCAACTCTCCTTCTCTTCTTTTCCTGAACTGTAGACTGGGAGGATTGTTCTGAGACCACAGACCATGTGTATGAGAGAAGAGCCACATTCATTTATGTGAGCCCCAAAAATAGAGTCTTTGTGCTGCACTCTGTAACATCCTCCTCCTCCTCCTCCTGCAGCGCATGAAGGAGCTGCAATTCAGTGTTTAGCTCTGCAAAAGAAGAGGAACAGACGGGTTCCCTCCTTGCTTCTTCTGAAGCCTTTACCAGGCTCCATTTCTTCATTTCCACATGTTTCAGTGCCCAGAGGAGTAGGATGGGGAGAAGAGGGCTCAAAGATGGTTTCTAAGAATAGCCCAGTGTTTAGTGGAGTAAGAAATTAGGAGATAGCTTTGTCCACACCAGGTGGTCACCCTGTGATGGAGAGCTGAGATGAGAAGTGTTGTAGCTGCCTTGCTGTAGATGCAATCACCCTGGGCTATGTCCCCCAGGCTGCAACAAGAGTAGTTGTGTTGGTGACATTGTCCATGATTGCAGGATGTTACTGTGACCACACTTATGAGCTGGCTTCTCTGTTTTCCAAGGAGTGTATCAAGGGAAGGTTCTAAAATGAGTGATTGTTGTTTTCTTTCTAGCATCCTGCCTTCCTTATATCCCAGAGAAAGGGACAGTTGGAGCCAGCGGAGACTTGGCCCCCCTCTCTCATCTTGCTCTGGGATTAATTGGAGAGGGAAAGATGTGGTCCCCGAAGAGTGGCTGGGCTGATGCTAAATATGTAAGATTCATGCAGCTGATTGGTTTTTTTTTTCTGCTTGCTGACTCATTTTTCAAATTGCATGTAGCTTTGAGAGAAAGAGATCTTTTGCTCTGATTAATAACATGTAAAAGTCTTTGGATTTCTATACCAGTTTGAACTGGGACTAGGTTGCCTTTAGCTGCTCATCCTCTAATTTGAGGAAGGTGGGTCCATGGAGAATGTAATAACTGACCCACATGTCACTGGAGGAGACATAAATAAGCAGCATGTTATTGAGCCCTAAAGACATATCATGCCATAGTATTGCAATACAAGACATCATTTATGAACTGGAGAAAGGGACAGGATATGATACCAACTATGAAAGAATTATTACTGTATCTTCAGATCCATGAACATCAATGCTTTTCTAACCCAAGATCACCTCTCAAATGCTGAGAGTACCTGGAGATTTATTGGAGGCAAGATCTTCGCAGTAAAATTTCTACTGATTTTATAAGGGCTTTTAGTAAATACATATGTTTGGATATTTTATTTTTGATAAACTAACTAGGGTTACAAGGAGCCTTTATATCATTATCCTTCACAAGACAGAAGTGTTACAATGGAATTAGGTTTTAATCAATTGTTATTCTGTCACTAACACATCAGCAGATCTTGTGTTAAGTATCTCCAAGTCCAGCCCCTCCAAAGCCTTTCATGGTAGTTTGTTCTGCTATACCTATCACTCCTATCCATGAATATTTGAATACCAGACTTGTTCATGGATTGATAGGCATACATCACTATAGACTGGAGAAGAATTGAGGAGAGGAGTAGGGAGGAAGCAGACCAGTGTGTTCTGGACCTTCAAGACCAGAAGTTATAGCTGTACACTTCTGAGATGCATTACCTCTTCTGTTGGAAAGGGCAAGAGGATTAAGTGAGAAATAGGTTATGCTGTTTCTCCATTTCCCACAAGAGCAATTGCCCTATAGAATAGACTTCCACAGAATAAACTGGAAAGGACTCCTCCTGTCACTGGAGATTTTCTTTAGAAAGGATTAGGGGATCATTTAAAAAGGAATAATTTATGCCAAGCCAAAATGCTGTGAGGCAGGGTGTAGGCAGAACTGCCTTCCCAAGAGGTTTCCAGCCTTCTTTCCTGTTGCCCTCTCCCATCATCTAGAACATGGTAGATGTTAATGGGCTGTGACAGTATCTTGCTTCAGTGCTCCTGCTACCTTCTTGTACCGGCACTAGGAAATGAGGTGCTAGTTTGGAAGGCCTTTATTCAGCCCAGCAGAAAAAAATATGTTGTATGTTTGTGATATAAGCTCTTTTTCTCTCATCACTTAAGGAATTTGTTAATATTTCTGTTCATGGAAACATTTAAGTTTTAGTGACTTAGTTACTGAAAAGTATTTTTCATTAATTACCTTGGCATTAAACTCCTTCACAGGTCCTGGAAGCCCATGGACTGAAACCAATTACCTTGAAACCTAAAGAGGTAATAAAGTATAATGATGTCAGCTGCTGAAAACAAGCACAGTCAATCACTGTTTGCTTTATATGTACAATAAAAGCATTAAATGAATTAATAATTTTAATCAAGCTTCAGAAGGATATTGATGAAGTGTTGTCAGGAGTGGGATTCACCTCTCCTAGTGTCACCCTACTTGACCTGAAATATCAGACCCAAGAATGGTGTTCAGATTGGCTCTGTGGTCAGTGAAGACAGACAGGCCCCTTCAGAAAGCACTTTATGCCATCCTGAAACAGCTGGCTAAGAGGCACCTTCAAGGTACCTATCTGCCCTTTGGCGATAATAGGAGGTCAGATGGCTGACTTGAAGTAGGTATCTGACACTTGGAACTACTGGTGCTCCAAGGGTGTCTGCCATGACTTAGTGGGGTCATGAGCATTGACACTTTATGTAGCAAAGATGCTCAGTCAAGCTGTGCATTTTATGATTTCAGGATGGTCCCAGAAGCTAGGCAAAGGTCCTTAACTCCTTCATGTGAGAAGCAGAATTGTCACAGTGTGTGGAATAGCTGCAATGAGTTGGCTTAACATCTTCTATCCCTTTGAAGGGTCTGGCCCTCATCAACGGGACACAAATGATCACCTCGCTGGGCTGTGAGGCAGTTGAAAGAGCGGCAGCCATAGCAAGGCAAGCTGACATCATCGCTGCCCTTACACTCGAAGTCCTGAAGGGTACAACGAGGGCCTTTGACACTGGTGGGTACTGGGTCTTCCCTGTCTGTTTGCTGAACAGCTCCTGACAAGAGGGGCAAAGCCTAACCGTCTAACTTGTCTTACTAGATATCCATGCAGTGCGCCCACATCAAGGGCAGGCTGAAGTGGCCTTTCGATTCAGGTCCCTTCTAGATTCTGACCATCATCCATCAGAAATAGCAGGTGAACAATTTTAACCTTCACCCTCTCGGGTTACCAGGACAGGCTGGGTCCTTCAACAGGACACAATGCTTTTGTGTAAGGAATATTTGGGTTTTGCCCCGCTTGTTTCTTCTAGAGAGCCATAGATTCTGTGACCGAGTTCAGGATGCGTACACAATGCGCTGCTGCCCTCAGGTAAAAACTGACTTTTATATCTTTCTATAACAATAGATAAATGATGGTGAAGCTTCCACCTCAGAAATACTGTCAGTTATGTGCTGTCTGACTCTGTTAGAGGAAGTGGCTTTATTTTGCTTCTTCTTCACTTCAAAGTAGTATTAATGGAGGCATGTAATTTGTTGATCGCGTGCATGCATCCGTCAGGCAACATCTAACAAATCTGTGTTCAGATCTGGAAGACGCCAGGGGTCAGAAGCAGAGGGAAAGGGCTAGTTTCCATGCTTGCAGATTTTGTAGGAATGTTCTGCACTGGTGTTGAGAACATGAACTGGGTGTTTCCAAAAGCCAACACAGTGTAGTATCTCAAACGTATTGGAAGAACTCAATTGTGTGTGTTTTAACAGGAGCAAAGCTATTAAATCAGTGGAATTAATGGAAGTCAATTAATTAATAAGAGGTTTTGTTTTCTGTGAGTCTTTGTAAGGCTACTTGTTCCCTCATAACTCTTCTGCCACTGAATAAGTATCTTCCATTTAGGTAAACCAACCCAAACAAGTAAAGAATGTCATATTCAGATTACTCTTTTGGCAAAACTGCCATAATAGTAGTAAATATCATCTTTCAAGTGTCTAGGATTGGCAGTGATACTCATGTTAAAACAAATCCAAGACTATCTTCCATGTGTGAAAGTTGAGTGGGATGATGGGAAAGAGGGTCCCTGCAGCTCAGTCACCATCCTGAAGGTGAACTAAGTCCAGATACTAAGCTCGGGCACTAATGTCTTTTGTTCTAGGTCCATGGAATTGTTAATGATACAATTGCTTTTGTGAGGGACATAATAACAACGGAAATCAACAGTGCCACGGACAACCCTGTATCTTTTTGATTACTTCATTACTGTGTGAAATTCTGCTTGGCTTTTTTTATTCTTTTCTTCTGTATTATTACCTGCACAGGAGGCAAAAAAAGTCGTAACTGGCTTTGGTCAATAACTGCCATTGTTTGCAACAGCAACCTCTCTTCCTTTCCCTATGACTGCATTGGAGGATTTCTGTCAGCACTGTAATGCAAGGCTGCATTTCTGTTATCACTGTAATGATGCTGTACCTAGCATCATCTCAATTGCTGATAAGCATTATTGCTTCTAATCTGTCCAAAATTGCAACTGTCATGGAGAGAATCTATCAAGGAACTGAAAATCTATGCTAAGATCCGAACAGATGGGTTTCTTTGCACCCCTCCCCACCCTGCATCAAAGACCTCCCTTTATGTAGCTTATTTGAAAAAAATACATATCAAAATTGTATCTACAAATTTGAAGAACTGAGATTGTGCCTTCATTTCCTGAAAAGTGGAAGTGTGGATGCAATATAAAGTGCTTGCACATAAAAGCCTATTAGCACATATACTCCTTCAGTTAAGATATTTCGATTACTGACAGATACGTCTCATGTAAACCGTATTTCACTTGTGTGTGCCTTAACTTCTCCTTAAAGATGGTGTTTGCTGAAAGAGAAGAGACCATTTCTGGAGGAAATTTTCATGGTGAATATCCTGCAAAGGTAATTCAGCATTTGAAGAAAGGAAAAAAAATTTGTGTCTGTTTTGGTTTTTTTGCTTGTTTGTTTCTGTCATCTGATTTAATGAGATCTTCTTTTGTAGGCTCTGGACTATTTGGCAATTGGTGTGCATGAACTCGCTGCAATTAGTGAAAGAAGAATTGAGAGGCTCTGCAACCCCTCACTCAGCGAACTGCCTGCATTTTTAGTCACTGAAGGAGGTCTGAACTCAGGCTTCATGATTGCACACTGCACAGCAGCTGCCCTGGGTGAGTGCCTGAGAAATTCCATAGAGAAAGCAAGCTAGAAAGACTGATTTCTTTCAAGACAGATGTAATCTAATAGTAGACACAAAGGTATCTAGCTCCTGTGTTCTGTCTCTTCTCCATGTATTTTGTGCTGTCTCGTAAAGTGTGAGCATCCAGTGCAGCTGCAATTATTTCAGTTCAGGCTTCCTTACTCTGCACTGACTCTTGGGCATGTTCAATGCTCTGAGCCTGTGTGGACTTTGGTGGGAAGGCTTGTCTCAAAGGTGGCCTGATGCCCTCAGTACTGAGTGTCTCCATTTGACAGCCTGGTCTGCGCATCAGTATCGGACCCCACAGTCCTGTGATCGGAGTTCGCAGGGCTGGCTGTTGGGGGAGCACACTGAAATTAAACGTCAGTTCAATTTTTCCTCTAGTACTCATGACTAAGGCAACAAGAAGCCTGCTGGCTGCTGGGATACCACAGTTCATAGGTTCAAGGAAGCATGAGCCAATATAAAGATAAACATGCTATGAGAAGAGAGTAAATTTCAAAAGATACAAACAAACACAGGAACAGAGGATATCAGATAAACACATAGATAAACATTCTCCAGAAAAACAAGTGAATTGACTAAATCAATATGCTAACAGAACCCTGCCTACAGGCTGGTTTGGCAGTGGGTCTGGAAGAAGAGCTGAAATGCTCATCCCCTTGTTTAAGGGCTGGAAGCTTTACCTTTTGGCTGGGGAGTTTAGGATGGCTCCAGGCCTCAGCTGGTTGCATGGCATCAGGTTTCACTGCACAGTTCTGCAATCTGGTGTGACAGATTCTGGGGTGTTTGTGATTTCTGCTGTGGGAAATGAAAATTATAGCCCTGCCTCTGCTGACACTAGGAGTCCATGGGTCAAAATCATCTCATCCCGATCAAAATAGCCAGGATTTTATCTGAATTGAAGTTTGAGTTCCTTTTAATTTTTTTAACCTTTTCTTTAATCACTAATATTTTTTAAATCACTCTGCCACTTTCTGGGTTGTTTGTGTACCAGCTAATGTACACAAGGGTTAATAGATAAAGATGCAAAAAATTGGTAGACATTTTGCAACGCCGCTGGAAGTGTCTGTCTGCCCCTGCTCCACAGCTCTGTGCCTGCCGAGCTGTTTGCAGTGGCCACACGCAGCCTCTCTGGGACCTGCTGTCACCTGCCTGAATGTGCCAGCTGGGCTCTGGTCCTAGACTGTGTCACTCCAGTCTATTTGCAATTGGTGTCACCACCTCTCTGTCGCTCTTGTTGCTTTTCTGAAGCCACTAATTTGGCAGGGCATTACACAGCATCCTGCTGGGCTTCAGAAAGAAAAGGCCGAGTGCATTCACAGAGCGCTGTGAATGCAGACTTCATTTTTTCTATTTTAAAGACCAATTCTCAACCTCAAATTGTCATTGAATGGTGCCTAAGGCCTTTCCTGCAGCCGAACTGCCGTTGCTTTTGGGTGCAGCATGAGAATTTACTCCACAGCTTGCACCTGGCTTTCAAAGCTGGAGTGGTGTCATGCTCATGGACATGGGCAGCCTTGTAGCGAGATGAGGGTGGGAGAGGATTTGTATCACACTCCTGCATTTTTCTAGAGGAAGTTCTGAAAGTGCCTCAGCTGCAATGAGCAGACCAGATGCTGATCTTTAGCTGTGTTCTTGAAAGCAGGGGAGGGAGGGGTGACCAAAACCAGAGGGAGCCAATGCCCTTGACAGAGAGTTGGCTTAGAGCAACAGGCAGGACCAGGCTTGTGTTTCAGTTATGCTGTCTGCTCTTCTTCTTCAGTTTCCTTCAGGCCTTTGAGCCACAGCAACTCTAGCCTGGAGATGGGGGAAGAATGAACAGTTGTTCCATATTTGGTTAATATTTGCATCTAAAGACTGATGTTGGTTAGTTTTCAGAGGCAATGGTAGTTTTCAAGGTGGTTATTACAAATTACTCAGTCCAGGTAAAATACTGATGCATCCTCAAAAGAGGAGTGATAGTTGGACCCAAGGTGGTGGACAGGCTCTTGTCTCCATGTTGTCCATTGCTTCTGCTGTCTCATGCCCATTCCCTCCTACATTCATTGTGCTGGATTTTTGCAGTTTCTGAAAACAAAGCCTTGTGCCACCCGTCTTCTGTGGATTCGCTCTCAACCAGTGCTGCTACAGAGGATCACGTGTCCATGGGAGGATGGGCTGCAAGAAAAGCTTTGAGAGTTATTGAACACGTGGAACAAGGTAAAATTAAAATCCTGATTTTCAGACAGACCTTGACTCATGAAAATGAGGAGCTAATACCAATAACGATTGGGTGTGAAGTAGGCAGATACAATGCAAACTTCTCCAGACAGAAGACTCTCTTCCAAAGCGCTGTCATTTTACTGGTGTTTTAATGTGGGCTCTTGCAAGCTTCAGAGGGAGAACTTTCATTTTTAGCTCAGGCTCTTCTTTTCTCAGTGCTAAAGAAGTTTTCTGATTTATGATGGACTTTAATTTGAGTATTCAAGTTAACCTGAAAGAGATTCCAAGGGATTTAAGACTGGTGACCAGAGGTTTCTGGTGCACTTGAAAGGTCTGTACAACAGAGCACCCAAAATCTGCTTGCTGAAATGCTTGATACTGCCCCCAGCATCATCCATGAAATGGTCCTGCCACTGGGCTGGCTTTCTGGGGTGTGTGGATCCACTGGTTTTTCACATTGCCTGAAACCATATCATATTAGTGCAAACAAAGGCCAGGGATAGCTTTACACAGGAAACCTCGCCTTGAGCTGTACCTGCCAAACATCCGTTTTGCTATTCTGGTTCCGTAGTCCTGGCTATCGAGCTGCTCGCCGCCTGCCAGGGCATTGAATTCCTACGCCCTCTGAGAACAACAACCCCATTGGAGAAGGTTTACGACCTTGTGCGCTCTGTGGTGAGGTAAGATCAGACAAGCACCTTCCCCAGAGGTTGCCTGCCTGGACAGCAGCTGCTGGCAGTGGTAGTTAATGTTTGCCCAATGTCTCATTACAGGCCCTGGATAAAGGATCGCTTCATGGCCCCAGACATCGAGGCAGCTCACAGGCTGCTCGTGGACCAGAAGGTGAGTGCTGGCTTTTGACTTGTGCCGTAGGATTGTCTAGAATCCTTTTCCTTTGTCCATGCCAGCTGCTGTTCTTGCTGCTCCATCCTCTTCATGGTCAAGTGGTTTTGTAGCAAGTGGCAGTGATTCTCTCCCAACTATTGCACACAGAACATTAGCCTGGTGACAAGACAAGACAAGACAAAGTATTTTTGCCTTGAATCCTTTCACTTTGTCCCCTTGGAGCTGTATCCTTTCCCATCCCTTGTCAACTCCATCCATGTGCTCTTCCCTAAACCTCACTCTATCTGCCTCTCTGGTTCTGCTCATCCCAGAGAGCATGTCTACACAGCTTTGCCTCCTCTGCCCCAATAACTTTTCTATGAGGTTTCCTGCACTCATGTGCCAATGTCTTAGCTGACCTTTTGTTTTGCCTCTGACTCTGCTGTTTCATGTTCTTGTTTCACAGGTGTGGGAAGTGGCTAAACCTTACATTGAAAAGTACCGGAGGGAACACATCCCTGAATCAAGACCCATTTCACCTACAGCTTTCTCCCTGGGATCGCTGAGAATGAGTGCAGATGATAGTCATGACCACAGGCATCAGAATGAACTTTAGGAGTTGCGATCCTCTGGAGGAGAGCAGATCCTTTCCAGAACCTTACCTGAGCATGGCCGTTCTGCTCAAACTCAATGTGGTTTCTCCAGGTGACCCAGAGGACCTGACTGTCTAGCTCAGGAGCATAAACAGATAGTAAAGAAAAGTCTCACTGCTTTCCTCACATGTGAAAGACAACTGTGTCATGATAGTGTGGTTTTGACTGAATTTCATGACCTTCTGAAACACAAATCATTCAGACTCCTGCTGAAACCAGTATTTGTTTTGTCAACTCTTCGTTTGTTTTCTCTTCATCTGTGCCAATGATACCAAACAGCCTAAGTTTGATATTATTGATACCTTTTTTTCTCCCCCTTTGGGTAACTGCTGTGATCCCCTTCATTTTGCCACAAGCAAAACTATCTTTACACTTAATTCTTCCCTCTTTTGCAGATCTTTTGTGAGGTACAGGTTCTTGTATAACAGGAGCATTTTTAGAGCAGGTGCTTCACAAATCAGAAAAGCTGTGAGCATAGGAATGTGCTGTGGAGATAATTGCTCCAGAACAAATATATTATATTCTGGTGATGGACTACACTTAATGCAGCTTTCCAAGAGCTGTGGGTTGTCACCTGCAATCAATAAACTGAGGCTTCATATACGGCTGTAGCAATCTATTCTCCTGTCATGTGTGTGATGATGAAAATGTAAAGCAAAAGCTTAATTTGGAAATAAGTAGGACAGGAGAAACAGAGGCCAGACAAGGGGAAGAGGAGATGTAGGAGTGATGAATGTGAACCAGTGCTGAGGCAATAGCACCAAGACCTACGCTCACATGGCTCACCAGGTCTCTGCCTGTCTGCCAAGGGCCCTGTCCCCATAGACAGGATTGTGACAGAGTGTGCTCTGTGTTACAACATTGACCTCTGGCACAGTTTTATTTTGCAAGGGAAGACTCAGGACATGGATTTCACATCATGGTGCAGTGATCACATGGCAGTACTGACCTGGCTGTGGGGCATTCAGCACGAGCCGGAAGCCTCCCCAGGCTATTGGCTATGCTGAAAGGGGCAGCCAAAGCACCAGTGTGGGGCTGCCTTTGGGTGTCTGAGACCTGCCATGTTAAATGTGCCCTGAGGAGAGGGCTCATGCCTGCTGGCAACCTAGCAGGGAGACACCTATCCTGGCCAGAAGACCTGGGAACTAGGGCACCCATGGCACATGATCTCCCAGCTAAGCTCCTTCCTTCTGCACCTGATGTGCAACATCTTCATCCTGTCTCTCCCTCATGTGCCAAGAAAGTCCCTATTCCTTCAGCGTGAGGCTCTCTGTAGCAGGCAGGTCTCAATCTCCCCCTGAAGCTGTTTCATTTTGTATAAAATCAGGTATTAATTAAAAACAAGTGTGAGAACAAATAGACAGGCTTTTATCTTGTAGGATCAACCATTTGCCTTCAGCCTTGTGTTAAGGCTGATGATTCCTTCAGCAGCAAGGCTGGCAGAAGTTCCTACACCCATGTTACCTATGTCCTGCTCCCTGTGCTGTGGGAGCCAGCACTGTGGATGTCATCACTGAAGTGAGCCATGCTGAAAACAAAAAACTTCCTGCATTCTGGAGGGGTGTGCCTTCCCTGGCATCTGCACAGCTGTGGGGTAACAGTGCCACATAGCTCCCTGTTGGGAACCACTCAAGCCAGCTGTGTCCCTGAAGTAAAATCGAAAGCTCTGACTGCAAACTGCCACTAATTACAGCCCTGGGGCACATTCCCAAATGGCTGCTGCATTCACCCGCGCTGGCCGGGCAAACACGTGGTTTCAGGTTCCCATCAGAACTGATGCATGAGAGCAGAATCCCCTCACATCAGTAGTTTCAGGCCACAAATGCCTATTCCTGTCCAGAAAGAGAATATCTGAGGCTTTCCTGTATGCAATCTTGGGCCCCAAATGCCTTAGGCATTCAGAGAAGAGATTTTGGGCCTTGCTTCCCATTCACCTCTGCTTTTGGCTACCTGGGACCAAGGGACCCCCAGCACACACTGCAGCACGGTAGCCTCAGGTTTTGCACTGTGCCTGTGCAGGGCTGAGAGGCACCACTCTGCCTGCACGCTGCATTTAAGAAATGCCTGTTCTCCTTCCCTGACAGCCCTCCCAAATCCCTGTATAAACATTATTTATGAAGGCTGTCTTGGGCAGAATGGACCGTGCAATAGCATATTCAAGATGTTCTTTCAAGCTTTATAAAAACAAAGTTCCACACCCACATCTGGTACAACATCCGCTCGCAGGAAAACACGTCAGGTGGCAGGAATGCTATTACATTGTTTTAAGAACTGATTTCGTTGGCTAGCCTGGATCAAATAAAGCATGAAGAAAGATACTACAGGGGATGGCTTGCATATTTTGGGTGTTAACAGATGGGCCCAAGGCTCAGGGAGATCAGGAGGTCATAATAATGCTCATACATCTTTGTGATGGCTTTCAAAGATCTGTTAATCAGAATGAGACCATTGTCCTTCCTCAAGAGCCTGGTTCACTAAAGCACTCTGCTCTGTATCACAGGTTATGTCACCTGCTTATATCAATAATTATTTTTGATGTTAAGTTCTTCATGCTTGTCAGGTGTAGTTTTATGGCTTCAGAAAGTAAATCCCTTTTGCTTCTGCAGCCACCATCCATTTGAAAATTTGAAGAGAAGTCTCAGTCAATGTGTATTCAGAGACCCTCCTACCCCAGACCCTCTGCTTAAATACTGCAAAAGCTTCAACTCTCCAGAGTTGTATCATCCTTTTTTCTACATAGTGCATTCCTAAATGATGGTACAAGCTGTGGGGAAAAAAGTAGTAGCTGAAAGATAAAAGAAAGAGTGTTTTGAAAAAATTAGGCTCCTAAGTTTCAACATGGCTTTGAGTAGGAGTTATCATACTTAACTTACCAGAATCACATTCAAACTTCCACAAACAATTACATCCCATGTTATTTCAGATTCAGCCTAGAATAAATAAAATCAGGTCTTTTCTGGAACATCTGTATGACACTGCATGTCATCTTCTCCCAGCACAGCCAAGGGCCATCCCAAATGTGCATGCCTGAGCTCCTGGCCCTCTGACACGTTACTTAACATCACACTCCCCAGTAAATCTTACCTGGATCCAAACTTTGTTTACTCATTGCCAGTTTGTTTGGGTTATTTTCAAATATAATAATATTATAGATTAGTTGTATAGGAAAATATTTTTGGAAACTGTCTTATTTAAGGTGGATACAATTAGAAATGATTTTATTGTGCTGGAGAGAAGAACAATGGACATGGAGATGCACCAAATGGGTAATGCTTGGTAAGGTTTATTTGAATAAGAATAAGGTGAGCAGGCAAACAATTTACTGGTAAATACAAATCTGATTTGTCTGTTGCTTTGAAATACTCCATGCTAACTTGATTTTAGTAGCTTACTAAATTACTGCCTTCTCTCAGTAACTGCTCATTGTCTTACACCTCTCATTTTCATAGATGACTTTTCCTTTAACTATAACGTAGTTGATCAGTGCTTCATGTCCACCAAACTGGTAAATCAAGTGCTCCCACCTAAAAAGACAAGATGTTTAAGAATATATAAACTTGCATAAGAGCAGGTCACATGCCCAGCATATCTGGCAATTTTATAAGATTTGCTTGGAAATGGGAAAACACTATTCCATGTCTACATGTTGTCTCTTGCTGCATGAATACAGTGAGTCTATCAGTAGAGAATTTCTTCCACAAAATAAACACATATTATCTTTAGATAATTTGTAATTAGGCATGGATTATTTGTAATAGCAGCCCCAAAAGTCTTAGGCTTTATTTTCTGCTGGAGTAATTAAGGAAAATGAAAGTGGGTCTGAAATGCAACAGTGTCCCTGTATTCAGTGAGGATAACTAATGTTAAAGCACATTTCAAATGCCAGTGGAAGAACAAACCTTGATGAATTTATGATAAGAAGATCCCCCTGCTTGCCAACTTCCAAGGAGCCATGGGTGTCTGATTTGCCCAGAGCATAAGCTGCATTAATGGTGGCAGCTGCCAGTGCTTCATTCATTGACATCTTCATGTTTACACAGGCCAGATGCATCACCATAGGCTGTAGGCAAGGAAGGGGACAATGGGAATTACCAGGAACACAAAGCTGTTTATGCTTCAAATCCCTAAGCACTGTCCTTCTTCCTTGCACAACAGAAGGAGTTGTTCTGCACAACATAAATCTTGCCAACTCCAAAACGAGAACTCCAAAATCAGGAGCTTTGAGAGCATTTTGAATAGGCCTCTCAGTGCACATGATGGATGGAACCCATTCTGGTTTCAAGAATTTCTGGTGAAAACTACCAATACACACAAACAAGCACAGGCAGCTGTCTGTGAGGGACATACAGCTCTCCTTGTGCATATGAAACCAGTTTTAAGTGTGCAAGACTATACACAAGTTGTACTAGTAAGACATTTCATAATTCTATGGTTTCAGCATTAGGATTATCTTACCATTGAAAAACAGTATGCATTAGGATTAAAGTCACTGCCAAGAGCAACTATAACACCTTCTTCCAACATTTTTCTAGCTTGAGGTTGCTTCAGTCTAGTGGGAAAAAGAAACTTATCAGTACAATTTCCTTAGTTATCATACAGTGATTTACAAGGGCAGAAGTCATCTCTCGGTTCAGCTACATTCATGCATTCAAGTTACACTGATCCTTTTGGAGATGAAAGCCCAAATTCTCCTCTTGCATCCCCACCTATCACCCTATGGAAGTGTGAGCCACTGCTTTTGCAGTAACAGCACGTGGCAGCAGCCAGTATCAACCATCAGGCTCCAGGCCACTGAAATTCTGGTATTTATCCAGACCTCAGACACTTCAGAATTTACAAGATGAAAATCTTCATATCACAAAAAACCTAATTTTCTAGTTCTTACAGCTTCAAAGACAGGCTCCCAAATATGAGCAGTGGCACATGCAATGCAACAGTCCCTTCCCAATTACTGAGACTGTAAGTTTAATCTGCATACATTAGAGACCTTTTCACTTAGCAATTATAATGCAAAAGATGTTTTCAGTAACTTCAATATATGGAATAGCCATTTCAAAATTGTTCAGCCCCTGGATTAATCTGTGTAGGTGTTTGCAGGGTGGACACTAGGAAATATACTCTCCACGAAGTTTTAGCCATGGCTGCTCTAAAGCCACTCCAAATCTGCTGTGAGACTTTTCAGTAATCTCACAGATTTTTGAGGATTTCCAGCAGAAATAAGACATAAGGAGGCTCATTCAGTTCTCTGTACGTGTGATTGTCTTCACAGACCCAGACTGATCCTTAAGGCATAGATACACGTTTATGCTTTTACATCAAAAAACCCTAAAACCACACACATGGATCTGCAGTTACAAAAGTTTCCCTTCAATCTAGTGGCCTTACCTTAGCATGTAGGCTGTTGTTGGTAAAAGGACAGCAGCACACTTAGCTCTTGCCATCGCCACGATACCTTCATCACTAACTTCTTCCAGGTGGCTGATGGCCCGGGCTCCTAGTTCAGCTCCAAGCTAAGTAAATTTTCAAGCAAATTACTCACTATTCTAAATTAGTTCAGTAAAAAAGGTTGTTTCCAAACAACTGGAGGAGACAATTCACTATTAATGCAAAATTTACTGGAAGAGAAATAGTAAAGAATGCTTGGAAGAACAATCAGAATACAGAGAAAAATATTTGCTAACTTACTGCAGGAAAAGTTGATCACTTTATCTACCCACGGAGCAGACGCACACCGTCAGTGGTGTTTTTAACAGCCTAACACACAAACTATGTGAGAGCCACAGATGAAAACATTACCAACTCCTGTTCATAAAGGATCCATCAGGAAATAGTTCACAAAACTGAATGATGCCATCAATGGGGAAGCCAAAGAGGCTTTTATAATCAGTCAAGTTTTTGGGTTGGGTTGGGTTGGGTTGGGTTGGGTTGGGTTGGGT